>BMAW01041799.1:70688-118447 GCA_019974015.1 Nephila pilipes | reverse complement strand
TACTGTAAATTAACCCTTTTATTACGTGTAAAAGTAAAAATACGTCTTCTATTCTAGTTAATGTGTTATTTTCATTAAAAGTTGGATTTATCAAGTGAAAGTAAGGTGTATCCTCAATTGTTTGAGCCACTGTATATGTTAACATATTACACAAAACTAAAATATTCAATTTTGATATTTGCAACAATAACATAATAATCGAGAACACTAAAATTTAAGGAAATCTTAAGGTAACTCACATTTAGATCACAAATTCAGTTACACATTTACAAGTATTTGAAACCAAATTTTAAGAGATATATTAGTATTTAAAATGTCAATAGTGTGTTAATGTCAATAATGATACAAGATGAGATTAAAATAATTATTCTCTAAATTTAAAATTTTCTAAATCGAAATACATACTTGTTACACTAATCGTCAGGTTTGTTGGTCGATCGAATTCAGGACACTGAATTTAGTTTAGTTTTTATTAACGTCGCACTAGAAGCAACACGAGGGCTATTGGCGACGGACCTCGTAATTTTGAACCACGGTCAAGTGACGAGAACGACACCTGAGCTGGCACCCCCCCTCTCCTAACATCCACACCACGCCAACGGGAGGACTTTGGGCCCCGAACAGATTTAACGTGCATCAGCCCCGGCTACACGGCGAGTCTTTGGTGGTCAAGGATCGAACCCACGACTGAATGAAAACCGCCGGTCGCTAGTCCACGACTTTGACCACTAGGCTACCGCGGCCTTTCAGGACACTGAAACGTCTAGGGATATATTGTACCATAAACAAGGTTAAGTCATTAATTGTTTCAAGTGAATACAAATTAAAATTCACATATATAATAGAGAGTAAAATAAAATGTAGCAAAATTATATGAATGTGGTAAAGCTTGTAAGATAAAATGTAGCAAAATTTTATGAATGTGGTAAAACCAATGTCCTTTAAGAAATTAAAAATATTTGATTGGGGATTTCTCCAATCAAGTCAATTAAAGATAATGTAAAATATTTAAAATGTTGGAACCAAACAGAGTTAAAAGCAGGACATTCAATCAAAATGTGTCTCACAATAAGAGGATAAATACAATGATTACACATGGATGTTCTTCCCCCAGAAAGAGATGTTTATATGCAAGTATAGTGTGTTCAATACGTAATCGAGTTAAGATTACATCCTGTTTTCGAAATGAAAATGGTTCCCAATAAGAAATAAGAGATTTTATTTGATACAGATTGTTTTCCGTTTCCAGATGCCAATTATCCTGCCAGTAATCATAAATAGCCGTTTTAATATATCACAATATGGAATGGTGGGAGATATTGCCCCTGAAGCAGATTTAGCGGCTTTATCTACAGTCTCAGTCCAATATACCCACATGAGATGGAATCCAACAAAATAATACCTTCATATTGTCTGAATTTAA
This sequence comes from Nephila pilipes, assembly GCA_019974015.1. Taxonomy (NCBI): domain Eukaryota; kingdom Metazoa; phylum Arthropoda; class Arachnida; order Araneae; family Nephilidae; genus Nephila; species Nephila pilipes. The sequence goes on along the minus strand of BMAW01041799.1, from coordinate 117,024 downwards.
TTTATGAATTTCCTTTAACATATCAATGATTAATGGATGGGAAGAATGATTCGGATGAATAAAATATTCTAATGCACTCATGGAATCCGTTAAAATAATAAAATTTTCATTTAGTCGACTGGATACACTTAGTAAAGCTTTAAGAACAGCGAAAATTTCCGCTGTAAAAACTGAATATGATGGGTGAAGTTTAAAACTATAAAGTAAATTTTCAATTAAAAGTGATGCGCAAACATGATTGAATGACTTAGAACCGTTGTGACGTAGGGCTATTCGCGGTTTCTCTTCACTAACCGTGGGGACTTTTAATTAAGATTGATTGCTTTTGCTAAGCAATATTTGCCCAACCAAAAATGAAATGTGATTTTGAAAAATAAGTAGAAATGAAGTGAAGCAGAGAGAGTTGGGAAATATATAAACTCAGACTGAAAGTCGCGATAGAGAGGTTGAAAGAGGTGGAAAGAGAGGTTGGAGTAGAAGTTGAGTGATTCGAGAGATTTAGTTATTCCAATGTTCAGCAATTGTTCCAGAGTCGGTGTTGCAATCGCGGAAGGCTTAGTGATAACAGTCAGTTAGATTATTTCTGGTAGATTGAGTTAAGACAATAAGGTCATTGTCCGCGCGGGAGAGTATTCATAATTGTTGTTATATTAACAAGCAGTTAATAAATTACGTAATTAATGTTCTAGCATCTCTTTGATCGACTTATTGATTCTTAGTGTTTAAACATTGAGTTTATCTATGACACAAGAGGCAACCCGGAATGAGCAGCCGTCACACAGTCAGTGTATATATGCTTGAAATTCGGATATTGCTGAACAAAGTCATTAAGAAGTTGACCCGTTGGCGTGGTGTGGATGTTAGGAGAGGGGGGTGCCAGCTCAAGTGTCGTCCTCGTCACTTGACCGTGGTTCAAAATTACGAGGTCCGTCGCCAATAGCCCTCGTGTTGCTTCTAGTGCGACGTTAATAAAAAACTAAACTAAACATTAAGAAGTTGAATACAAATATTTTAAGCTGTGTCTGATTTCTTAAAATGATTTTTAAAATCAAAACTATGTTCGTAACAGGGTGAAAAACCTTCGTCTGCTTTCATGATAGAGATATTAGGTAACATATAATCCTCAATTAATAAATGTATTCTCCTGTGAAACGGAGGTATGGGCAATTTCATAGCACGATATAATCTATTTAAAAATAAACTTTTATCAGTATAAGGTAAAAACTTTGAAGATGAAGTCGTTCTAAAATGATATTGAAGGAACAAAATTTGTCGCCTTAAGTCTAATGTAGATTCGTAATAATTTATATATAAAATTTTGATGAGATATATTTGGAAGGAGTCAGAAACAAAGTCCTAGTGTAATATGGTGTACGGTGTTCAGTTAACATAAAATTTATTTTCTGGCTGAACCGTTCACCACGCAACCATGATCTAATTTAGATCGGATGAGAGAGTGATAAATGCGCAGTAAACAAATGTGATCAGAACCCCATGATGTATGTGCTAAAACTTTTAAAATATGCAGTGACTTTTCTCATCGTTTTTTGAAGGTTTAAAACAGGAGAGCAGAATGTCAGTTTTCTGTCAAAAATTAGCCCTAAAAATTTTGTTTCGTCCACTACGTGAATTAAAATATTATTACAATAAATTTCAGGATCGGGATGAAGTTTCCTTTGCCTACAAAAGTAAACACATGCAGTTTTTGTCAGAGAGAAGCAGAAGCCGTTTTCATTCTATAGAATTCTTTTCCCATGCATGAAATTTGCAGGTTGTCTACATAAATAAGAGCTTTAACAGAAGGCGGGATATTTGGAAGTTTATTATTATTTTGATGATAAATAGTGTAATGCTTAAAACACTCTCCTGAGGTCACCCCTTCTTCTTGAATAAAAACATCGGTTAAGGTCGAGTCAATTTTAACTTAAAAAAATCTATGGTCTAAAAATTTTTGAATAAAAATTAGCATGTTACCCCTTAAGTCATAGTCATATAAATCGTTAAGAATTCCATACCTCTAAGTGCGATCATATACTTTTCTGATATCCAAAATTACAGAAACAAGATGCTTATTTTGGACGCACGCATCTGTTATCTGTATTTACAAAGCGACTAAATTATGAACAGTAGACTTGTTTCGACGAAAGCCGCTTTGGAAGGGAGAAAAAACGGCAATATGCTCTAAAGTGTACATTAGTCTGGTGTTAACCATCTTCTCCAAAACTTTACACAGGCAACTGGTGAGGGCTATGGGTCGATAATTTGAGGGATCAGTTGGATTTTTGCCTGGTTTTAAAATTGTAATTATAACAGAGTATCTCCATTAATGTGGAAAAATATGTCCTTTCCAAATTCTATTATAAAATTTGAAAAGTTTGCTTAATGAATTATATGAAAAATGTTTTATGAGAGTATAGCTAATGCTATCTGGTCCTGGAGATGATTTATGAGCATGAGAAAGGGCGTTTTCTAATTCATGAAAATTAACTAATCGTAAGATTGCATCAGCATGAGGCATTTGCCTGGAAAATGTTTTATTGTCACACTAAACTTCTGTGATGCAAAAGGCCAACTTTGTAATCTCGAAAATTCAAGTGCACTTTTTGTTAAGTAGGGTAAAGTATTACAGTTAGTGTAGAATTAACACAATTTCAGTTCCAAATACCCATACTTCGAACTTTTTAAAGCTTTATACAATTGCAAATGCATCTCGTTTAATAGTTGACCAAGACTGATGTGTCTTGCTTAATTTCAGACTCGCATACACAATTGGAACACTTATCACCACATTTTTGTGAAAGGCAAGCAGCCACACTAATTTGATATACGTCTAAATGAATTGTATAAGGTTTATCAGCCAGGGGAGAATTCGGCGACTCCTCCTCCTCTAAAGATTTTTTCAGAAGGTGAAATGAGGAGTTATGTTTCTAAGTCCATAGGATAGAATCAGGTACCACATTTTGGTAAAATCTATTATTGGGTACACAAGTTCCGAATACCTGGGAATATACTCGCAATTGTTGTTGTACAGTCCAAGTATACAAAGAAGTCCCATCTTTGTCTTATGCATTGGTAAATTGTTAATTGCAGTTTTTTCAGGATCAGGTTCATGCTTATCAGAACAGATTATATGTCCCAAATATTAAATTTGTTTTTTTTCTAAAAGCACACTTTGTCTGGTTTGCAGTGAAATTTAATTCTTCAAGTTTTGTCAGAATAATATATAAATGAAGATGTTCATTCACCAATCTCTGGAGAAGATTGCGATGTCGTATATGCAGACATGCGAAAATTCTCTATAACATGACAATACCTTGTTTATTTCACGCTGAAAAGTTGCAGAGGCATTTTGGAATCCAACACTCATCATCTTGAAACTGAACTACTGTCCATGAGTCATGAATGAAGTAAGAACTGAAACTGCCATTAGTCAAGGGTATGGACCAGTATCTCTTCAATAAATTGAAAGTCGTAATAATGTTGGCTCTTCCAGTAGAATGTATTTACTCAACTGCATCTTCTATAGGAAAATCATTGGACAAACTCATCGAGTTAAGAGCAATTAAGTCAAGGTAAAGTTGTAGATTAGTAAACCTAGGCCTATATCCAATCCTTTACACAAGTTCTTGAGTCAATGCCGCCTCAAAATTCATGGGTAGATTACTGGCATTAATATTTGGAATTCCAGTTCTCGAAAATATTTGCAATAAAGCTTCACATGCAGTTTTGACAATAAGCAATCAGAGCGGTACTGCTTCGGTCCAAAGTGCGAGGTGGTCCATCATGCAAAAAATGTATTTATGTCCTGAACTGGATGACGGTTGAATGGCACCGATGGCATTGTTCACGTCACAAGCGTTCCGGAATTTAAAGAGATTTTCACGCCCTTTTCGACGCGGGGAAAATTTTTCTTTTTCCTTCCTCAGAGGGTTCTTAATGACCTCGTCCGACAGGAAATCTCGGAAGTCAATGGTCTGGGTTGACTAATCGAACTGGTTATTTCATCATTCACGTTCGGGTCACCTTTGTGAAAGGACACCTTTGTGTTAACGAGATTTCCCGTTATCTTACGAGAATCATTTTATGGTAATACTTTAAAATTTAATTAAGTATTGCCTTAATCATATGTTTTTGTTGTTAATAAAATTATTTAAAGCCATACAGTCCACTTTTTTTATTTTATTTAACTGAGCTCCACAGCATTTTGGATCACCAAGCCGGAGCTATGATTAAAACCAACATTCAAAAACTGAGCCGCCTTCGCGGAACGATTAAGACTCCCTTCGAAACATTCTGAAAGTAAGAGTCGATGAAAGCTCCTTGTACTGGGAAGGGGGATAAGGCGTTACTTAGTACAGGCGAAGTAATCATACGATACTGGTCATATGGAGCAGAAGCAAATAGTTCTCTTATAAAAGAGAAATCACAAGCTTTATTTTTCTAATTTTCATTATTTCTCTTGATTTCAAATTGGGAACTTCTTAAATGCTTTTAATTTTTTCAATTTTGCTCTAATTTTTTTCCATTTTCTTATATTTATGTTTTGACAGCTATCATGAACTTTGACAATGACGTCACAAAGTAATAAATATTTCTTCTAGACAGTCTGAAAGAAGTAGTAAGTATTGTGGCTGTCTCCCCACCAGCAATCGGCTCTCCACTCTTCCCTTCCTAGCTTCATTCTAAACTAGAGAAAACGAGAGTAATTTAATCTCTGTCGTCCTTTCATACCGTTTATTTCTTACTTTCGCAGCAGGGAGGGGGTAAGGAATCTTTAGTTTGTGGTTACCACTAAGCAAACTCAATGGATCTCTTTCCCTCGTGAGGCGAAATTGCCCTTCCGCATTATTCAAGTATGTGAAAGTTGTCCCTAACTAGGAAGAAGCTGGCTTTTTCATTGTTTCAAAATAATCATTCTTCACGTTCGATAACTTTCATTTTACTCCTTTTTTCACACATTCAAATTTCAAAAAATCCTTTTCTACTATTTACTTTTTTTAAAAAAATCGTATTACTTGATTTATAAAACATCGAAAATGCAAGAGATATATTTTGTCAAATACTGGATAGGAAATATTCCAAATTTTGTGTTCATTGATTAATTATATAAAGATAAAATAAATTTTAATGAAAACTTATACCTGGTCAGAACAAATTACTGTGGTGTTTGTCAGTATGCGGTTGTATTAACCGAAATAATTGTTAGAATTGTGTTGAAAGTTTTGCGCCCAACCCTAATTGCCCCAATTCTAAGAGTAAATAGGAAAGAAAATTTATATCAAGGCACTAGCTTTTTATTAGGACTTTGATTTTTATAACGAAAAGACACAGATTGTAATATATATACACACTTTTCATTTACTTTTTTACAGGATTTAATTTGGATTACTCTCATATCGAAAACAAAAGTTTTAAAATCATTAGCTTAACTCAATTTTTGTTTTTAGTGAAAACTGTAATCTATAACAAAGGATTACAAAAATTTAAGGTAATTATAATTTTAGTTTGTTATAGGTAATCACGTTACAGTATCATTAACATCACATTTATGCATCAAAGAACCTACGATAGAAACTTATAAAACACTGAATATACCATCAAAAGAATAAATAGGATGCATGTCAAATATATTGGTATTGAAAAATTCAAATTTTATACTTTATTTCCAAATCAAAGGTAAAGAAACTATGGAAATGGAACAATGAACATGCAGTTTCAGGTGCCGCTCCCTTTATCAAACCTTGGTTAATTTTTTTGAAGTCTGTCGCTAAAAAGTTCATCATGTTATTCTAGTTCAACATAAATGCAAAAAAAAAAAAAAAAAAAAAAAAAAAAATCTGAGTTTGAATAAATCATATTTTTCTAAAAAATATAGTGCTATTTATTAGAAAATAATAGACATAAAATATGGTAACTAATTTTAAGAACTTTGTGTGAAAGCAATATTCTAAGATACTTCATATAATTTTAATCTACATCTATATTCAAAAAGTAATGAAATCAACCTCAAATTATAAATACATTTTATAAATTTATCTCAATAAAAGACTGTCCACACAATCTCATCGTAATAGAAATTTGTCGATTATTCTCGACTTTAATTATATAAATAATTTAATTGGGGAAAAATTTACACCTATGGACACTCTATTTTTAATTACAAGAAGGAAATAACATTTTAGATAAGAAATGAACACGAAATTCACAATCGTTCAGTAAAAACAAGTACTTGTTTTGTGTTAGGATTATAACCAAATAATCTAAATTATTTATTATCAGTCACAGAATACACTATTAAACTCAGAATACGAATTTCAAAACACAACTCTATTTAAAGCAAATTATCTAACACAGAATATAACATTATTAAGCTTAAATCATAGAACACCAACATTATTAAATTCACGATATCAGTCTCTTACAACACAGCACTATTAACTCAAATTATCAATTACAGAACACACTACTAATTAACTCAAATTATCAAGCTAAAATCACAAAAAAGATTCAGCGATAAGAAATTCTCTCAAAATTTGTACCCATCACAGCACTAGCACGTGTTACCAAACTTTCCACTATACAGGAAATGCCTTTCTCACGCAAACAACAAGGGTTAGTAATGTACTGATAACAACGGAAAACACTACACAATCCACCTCACCAATTACTAATTTTTTCCTCAAATGCGAGGATCTACCTACGCCACTCTCTGACACCATGAACAAACTCACGCGAGCCAACTTACTATTGGGGGAATGACAATTAACACCAGATTCGACACTAAAATTAAGAACTCTATATCACATATAACATTTTTATTGAACTGTTCTATATATATACTCTCAAAAAATTTCTTATCTTACTTGTGACAAAATTAACAGCGCCATCTCTAGACTTAAACATTCTTACTACACTGGTTATTCACAATACTCTGTGGTCGTAACACAGAGCTTGAACAAATTAATCTAGGTGATTCATACCAAATAGCTTCTAAGAGACTTAATAATTTATGAAACATTTAAATCGCGATCCAACTATGAAATCGTTATATGTGGAGTTCTTAATGTGGAGAATATAAGCAACTAAACCACACGGAAGAAATTACGAGCGATAACAATAATGGTGATGGTTATTTTTTCCTCACCAAGATGTCTTGTGCCCTTCAAGCACCACGACTAAACTAAGGGTAGTCTTTGATGCAAGTGCTAAGACCACATCTGGTTACTCATTAAATGATCTATTGTGTGCGGGTAGCGTCATACAGGATGACCTATTTTCCATTTTTATAAGGTTTAGGAAACATTTGCATATATTTACTACTGAAATCGGTAAAATGTTCAAACAAATTGAGATAGACTCTTCTCAACGAAAATATTTAGAAGTACTGTGGAAAGAAGGACTCGAAGCTGAAGTCAAGGCGTTTGCTTTAAAGGCAGTTAGATACTGCACAACATGTGCTCTCTACTCAGTTACAAAGACGCTCCAACAACTTGCCAATGATGAGATGAAAACCTTTCCCTTGGCATCCAAAGTACTCTTGGAAGATTTTTATATGGATGATTGTCTCTCTGATGCATAGGGTATAGATCAATTTATGGAATTGAAAAAGGAATGTGAAGAATTACTCCTACGAGGTGACATGACTCTTCACAAGTGTGTTCAAGTACGAGTGGAGAGAAGGACCTCTACCCCTCGCAACCGATAACCCTTTAACCAATGCAAACTGTGAAAACTCTAGGAATTATATGGAACAGTTGTAATGATAATTTCTTATTTGATATTTCGACTATTTCCAGCACTAATTTTACCAAAATATATGTTCTTTCGCAAATTGCTAGACTCTTTGATCCTCTCGGGCTGATTGGTCCTGTAATTACCAAAGCCAAGATATTTATACAATGTCTGTGGCTGCTTCACATCGATTGGAATCAGAATTCTCCCCAGACATGGCTAAGGAGTGGTCTTCATTTATGATGAGCCTGGGTCTTCTAAAAGAGAAAAAATGCGAAGATCTGTGTTAAAACAAATTCTAAATAAATTATTCAACTTGTTTTTTCTGATTTCTCTGAAAAAGCATATGGTGCAGCAATATATCTCCAAACAATTTCAGATTCCTGGAATAATAACATCTATGTGGGTGGTAACCATTAAAACTCTCACCATACCAAGATTAGAGTTAGCAGCTTGTTTGCTGCTAACTCAACTCATAAAAAAGGTGCTTCGTGCTTTAAAATTAAACACAAGCAAAGCTCATCTCTAGACTGCTTCTACAATAGAATTAGCGTGGTTTAACACTCCTTCACATCTTTTAAAAACCTTTGAGAGTAATAGAGTTGCTCAAATACATGAGATCACAAAATATTATCAGTGGTCGCACATCCGTTCCAGTAACAATCCTGCAAACCTCATTTCTAGAGGGGTTGATGTCAGCATTCTTGAGGACAACAAACTTTGGTTTCAAGGCCCTGACTCTTTGAACTCATTAACTCTAAAATTAATTTGAATGTATCTGATAAAAATTATTTAATTGAATTTAAATTTAAGGACCTAATTTGTTTAACTGTTAAAACTTCTGCCTCAGTTGACAGATTCTTTAATAGAACTAATAATTATGAAAAATTAATCCGTGTTGCGAGTTTACTTTTCAGGTTCATAAGTAAATGTAGGAAGGAATAGGGAGCATCAAGTAACAAAGACAGGCAAAAGGCCCAAGAATACATTATAAAGGAAGTTCAGGCAAGGACCCTTGATACTAATATAAACAGCCTATTAAAATATAATAACATAATTCTAAGGTAAGGAGTCTTTCTCCTTTTCTTGATTCACCGGGAATCATAAGGGTAGATGTAGATTGAAAAATTCAATTCTTCTCAGTGACAGTATAAGCATCCTATACTTTTGCCATCCAGGCACAATATCACAGACATGATAGTTCAATATTATCATAAGAAACTTTTTCACTTAGGGTGTTGTATCATATTAGAAAAAAATATATGCAGGAAGATTGTGCATAACTGTGTAACTTGTTTTAAGGCGAATCCCAAGCTATGCAATAAAAAAAATGAGGGGACTTACCTGAGGAGAGAGTAAATCCAGACTTTGTATTCAACTCTGTTGGCATGGATTTTCTGGGCCTTTCTATATCAAAACTAAGTTACGTAAGAGGGCCTTCCCCTCGAAAAAATATATCTGCATAATTATTTGTCTGTCTACCAAGGCTATCCATCTTGAGTTAGTATCGGATCTCTCTTCTGAAGCTCTCATAGCAGTTATAAAATTATTTATGGCTAGAAGAGGAAAATGCAGAAAAATCCTTTCGGATAACGCCACAAATTTTATTGGAACAAAAAATGAAATAAATCAACTTTTTTAAAATGATGGGGCAACAAGACTCAGTATTAAGAATTTCTTGTCAGAAGAAAGGATAACTTGGAGCCATATTCTCCCCCCCCCCCCCAAAGCCCCTCATCATGGTGATCTTTGGGAAGTTGGAGTTAAAACTAAAATTTGTTTCAAAAGAGTTGTAAGCAATTCCTGTCTCACTTATGAATAATTTTTAACTATTTTAACTCAAATAGAAGGATTACTCAATTTTCGACCACTTATCCTACTTTCCTCTGAAGGGGAGGACTTAGAAGTCTTAACTCCTGCTCATTTTGAATAGGTCACCCTATTACAGATTTACCAGAACCTTTATTGGTAGAATTCAATGATAATAGTCTTAACAGGAGGCAATTATTAACTAAAAAAGGACAGACAATTTGGAAACATTGGAGCAAAACTTACTTGAATAAACGTAATAAATGAATGTCCAAAAAGGACAGCATTAAAATTGATGACCTGATCCTGATTAACGAGGACAATGTTCCTATCGCTAATTCGCCTTTAGGTCGCATAGTTAAACTTTATCCGGGGAAAGACAACTCTATTCGAGTAGTTGGTATTTAAACAAAGGATTTATTTAAAAGATCTGTTTCCAGATTGTGTATACTTCCCATATTGAATTACAAAAAAGGTTTTTTACAATTATTGTGTAAATATATTGCTACTATTGTAATTTGTGCATGCTATTCACTATTGCATACTTTATTGAAGTGTTGAAAATTTCTTTGTAAATTACTTAAATTGTACTTGTTCTGAGTAATGCTAATTATACCTCACTACCTGACTGCTATCATTAATAACTTCCTGGACAATAGAACTTATCAAGCGAATGTGAGTGAGTGTGAATGAATGTGAAGGTTATTGGTGCAAGAGCCAGAAGTAGTTATGTTGCGCCAAACAAGTTTTAACTGTGGTTTAGACGTGAAAAAATTGAATAAAAAGACGAAAATTCATTGATGAGAAGGAGGGTCGAAAATAGAGTAGGATCGCTGAGTATTTCGGGGTTATTTATCAAATGAAATTAAACCACGTCATCTCCAATCCTCAAACAATAGAAGCCGGAGTCTCTCAAGGCTCTTCCGTCTCACCAATACTCTGGTCAATTTTCACTAGAATCATGCCCTCGTGGCAAAACATCAGTAGCTATCTCTTTGCTGGTGACACAGCCATCCTGTCGCAAAGCCATAGACCTTCCCAAGTTCAAAAAAACCTTCAAACCTATCTCAAGAAATATCAACGGTCTACGCCTTCATTGAAGAGCGATGGAATGCAAGGCCTACGCAGCAAACGGATAGTCTAGAGGGAGAGATATTGTCTCTTTAAGCGGAAATGGACCTCAGAAAGATTTTAATGGCAAATATAAAGTTGTATCACTTTTTATAATTTCCATTTGACGAGACTTCAAGATATTTTTATCAGAGCAAGTCTTTGGTTTTTCGCCTTGAATTCCGATGCTGTAGAGCCGCTTTGGCTCTTGCTCCACTAAATGCAGCGGACATTCATTAGAAGCAATTTTTTCTTCTTCAAAATTGTGAATCACCAAGTTGATGATATTTCCAGATGGAATTTTGGTTCAAAATTGGATTTTCAGAATTTAAACATTTGTTAAAGTATAACAATTGTTTACGCATTTGCTTGTTTTTTAAAAGTAGCTATCTTGCTATTTATTGTTCATAAATTATGTATATAGTAATTTCATAATTGTATTTGTACATCTGGCATCTCGCGGCGTAATTAGGGATCGCGTCTACCATAAACACTTAAAGCTGTGTTCGCATTTTGTATTGTTCTGTCTCTTGACCAGATCGCGTCGGTTCATTAGTTGTTTATATATTATGTGATAAATGCGATGCATTTTTGTGAAAGATACTGTTTGTTAATGTAATTATAAAATTGAATGATGTACAGCTCTATCCATTTCAGGATACCAGACCTTGACGATTTCATCTTTAAAGAGGACCGCAGACCATTTCCTGCGGAGAACATGGAAAAGATTGGAAGATTTTTTGATCATAAAATGTTAATATATTTAGATCAAATTCCTTTGTAAGCTCTCTTTGGATTTCGCCTTAGATTAGTCATTTAGAAGGAAATTAAATTTAGGGATACGTGAGTAACTTAAGGTTTTTGAAGTTTTGGCAGTAGTCCACAAAAGCATCCAGTGATTTAGGCCTTTAAATTAACTTTAATCGTAATTTCCTGCTGGGTTATTGTACACAAAGAGAAATCAGTTTCATTTCTGGGGAGGGTTTGTGGCGTTAGGCTATTCCCGATTATCTCTTCACTAACCTTGGGGACTTTGAGATTGATTGCATGAAATAATAATTTCTTCCCAAAAAATGTCTCTAATTTGCATAATATTATGTAAATTACATGCAGGTGGAAATAAAGTGAAGTGATTCAGATATGGGGATACATAAGTAAAGGGAAATTTAGAGGAAGAGTGTGGTTAACTCTGAGTATATTTCTAGCAAGAGACCAATAATATCAAGAGTAGTTACTGGCTATAACTGTCGCAGAGGATTTGACAAATCAAAGCAACCTCAAATGGAAGGGTTTTGGTAAGAGCGTATTATTTAAATTATATTTGAATTGGTGGGTTAATCTCAAGGCCCAGAGAGAGCTAAAACTCATTAAATATTATATTACTGTAATTGTTAAATAGTTGAGTTGGAACTGACTTGTGTGTCTTTGCATAGGTTATTGACTTTTAGTTTAGTTTTTATTAACGTCGCACTAGAAGCAACACAAGAGCTATTGGCAACGGACCTCGTAATTTTGAACCTCGGTCACGAGGACGACACTTGAGCTGGCACCCCTCCCTCCTAACTTCCACACCAAGCCAATGGGAGGACTTTGGGCCCCGACAGATTTAATGTGCATCAGTCCCGGCTACACGGCGGGCCTTTGGTGGCCAAGGATCGAACCCACGACTGAACGAGAACCGCCGGCCACGAAACCATGACCACTAGGCTACCGCGGCCACTTGACTTTTAGAGTTATATTTGATTACATTATGGCAGAAGAGTCGGTTATAAGTAATGCAACGTGAATGCCTCAGCATTTTATTCGTGATCGCCCTTACGAAATCCATGGGATAATATAGCGAAGAATCCTAATTAAGAGTTATAGCTGGTTTGAATAATTTTGATTCAATACATTCTCTCCAAATGCATAGAGCTCAAAATAATCTTCCCGAATTCATTCATGTGTCTGGAAAAATATCAGAATTGCAAACAAATATCTGGGTTCCCACTATCAAAACACAATTTATAGCTTTCCCTCATTATAAAAAATTGCATGTTTCAAAGGTTCAAGGTTAATTTGGGTTTTCAAATAATTCACTCTACCGAAGTCTTTTTTACAACGTTTTTCTGAATTTCACTTGGTGTGTGTGTGTGTCATCAAATTTTCGATCGTTAATTTAACCAACTTCCCATCAAGCTAGAGCTTTGAAATTTCGGGAATCGTTCGTACTCGCCTAACAATGCAATATTTATTCGTTTGCGACAAGTTTTAACTCATATTTCAATAAGTCAAAATATTCTTTCCTCGAGGCGCTTTTAGGATTCAGGGAAAAATTTCTTTCCCCCTCTGGGAGCACCGGGCACTCCCCACGCAGCATGAGGTTATCGTAAACCTTTTGTACTCACAAAGGGGAGATACTATCTCCCCTTTACAATCTCCGAGATAGTAAGGGTTGCTGACTTTTAGTCAGTAATCATTCACAAGAAAGAAAGTTTCCAATATTAGGCGCCATGTCTTATCACAATAATTTTTTCTGAATTCTGGTTCCCATTTTTTTTTTTAATAGAATGACTTACAAACTTTCAAATGCATGTTTTGATTTTATATTATGAATTTTTTAATACGCTCACAAATGTCTCTTTTTAAGTAAATTTTAAAGATAAAATAACTAACAGTATTAACTAATATTTCAATAATTTTCTCTAATAAACTTTGCCACCATATAAAAACGTTGCTTTTAAAAACGTTGGTTTTTATATCGAATTTTTCCTTTTCAATTTTTCATAATAGTCTCGCGCTAAATGATTTTCGGCACAAATTTAACATTCTGTCTTTTTAATTATTTTACTTTCTTTCAAATTAAGATTTCTTCACGTGTCACAAGTGAGCAGGAATATATCTGAAATATTTTCGAAAGTGACTTTGATTATGCCAAGTATTATATGAAAACACAGTTAATATGACAAATTTTATACTTTTAGAAGTATAAAATTTGTCACATTAATCGCCCGTTTGAAATGGTTTAAATGAACTTGGGTCCTGTTTAATGTTTATATGTATGGCAGTTTTTTTGACATAGCATTTGATAATTTATTGCCAACATTTAATTCTTTTAATGTTTTGAAAGAATCTAGAAATGTTTTTGCTGACAAAAATTACTTGGATTGTAAAGCAATAATAGTTTCTGTAAATAAATCACCAGTTTATAACATTTAAACAGATTTTGGTTCACCTTGAAGAACTTAATAAAAAGGAAACAGATTTTGGAGACAATTCGTTGTTTGGGAGCAACAAGATTATAAAATGTGAATGATATGCAATTTGATTAATATTTATAGAGGTGGATAAAAACAAGTCTTTTACCTGTTCATAAAAACGATTGATACCGTGAGAAAGTATTGGGAATTCATGCTGGCATGTTTTCACCTACCATAGAGTCCCATGCGCTACACTTACCCAGATGTCATCTAAAGTATAGTACTGCAATGCCTGGGCAAGGATCTATAGAGAAACATGAGGTATACCAAATAGAAATGCTTGCATAACAGTAGTTTTTCTTTAAGGATTTCAAAGAAAGCCCGGACAGTTTATTACCTAACGAGATTGACAGAAGCAACTCACTCCAGCCATCTGTCTACTGCTAAAAGTATGGGTCAAGAAAAAAAGTTCTTCCAGAACACAAATTTCCTCCTTATAAAATGCCACAAGCAGCAAACATACAGAGTCCGTAAGGCAACTATGTTAGAGATAAAATATATAATTGAAATAGCAAAAAGTGGAATAATTGAGCAATCCAAAAGATAAAGTATCATGTGACAGATTTTTTAATTACAGTCATTACTGATTTACCAAGAATAAAAACTGTGCTTAAATATTTACTGTATCACATGAATAATCGTTACAAATCTACATTCGGGTTCTAGATGCTAGATGAAGAAAGAAAAATACTAAATTAGGGAAAAGATCTCTAGGGTGTTGTGGAAGAAGGGACAAAATAATGGAAATATCACCAGGTGTTGTGGAAACTCGTTATCCATGCTTACCACAGTCGGTAAATTTTATGGGAGAGGAAAAATTCCTCAGGTATCTCAGTCGTAAATCCTGCACTTACAATAGTTAAGTTCCTCACAATTTTACAATAATAAATATATTAAGTTCTATATTCAAATGTAAAATATATGATATGAATACACATGTATGTATACACGATGTGAATGAGCTTTAAAACAAGTATTTATATAGACTTTACAAATGAGTATGAACTTAAAACATATAAAGTTTTTACTTTTTATTAAGATAATATAGTTAAAAACCCAATTATTTTCCAACAGAAGCAGACGCAGAAATAAAAACTGTCTGTAATTACTTTAAATAACTTTCCCTTTAATTTTTTTATTTGATACACTGGACTACTCAACAGATGTAACAAACAGGAGTTAAGAATTAATAATAGCAAGTGACAATAACAAATAATTTATAATAAAATTATATGATTAAGGAGTAGATGCCTAAAATCCTGTCCTTTTTGGTAGAGAGTGGATTCAACTATAAATATGTTATAGTGGCTAGATTAATAGTATATTAGTACGTCATTATCTAAATAGTAAAGATATATTACTCAATATAAAGGAGGACTTTAAATGAACATAACAACTGTAGGGATTATGAAAACTCGATAATCTTAAGAAGGTAATTAACTTTGGAGATTTACTGCATTAACTAAGTGCAGTAATATATATTAAACATATTTAAAAATTATTACAAAATGAATTTGAATAGTTAAAACATTAACACATAACTTACAAAATAAACTTCAGTAAACTAACATATTTATACATAATTTACTTAAAAATTGATACTGAGAAATGTTTCCTCTGAAACATTTAAGTTGTCAGAGAATACATGTCTTAAATTTATCTAAATAGCTTCAGTGAGATTCTTGTATGGAAAAAATAAATGTGATTCCATAATCCTATTTCAGTTTTGATGATTTTTTAAAGTTTCATACACAAAACAAGTTCTAAGTGGTTAGTACATAATGTAGAGGAAGTTGAGGATTATTGAAAACTTCATGTTGCATCATTGAAACCTATGTTTTAACCACAGCAGGATTTTTAAGTGAAAATTTAAGAAACGTTTTCCCATATGTTGTACAGAACACTCAAGATATGCCATACTAATGATGGGATGAAACAAGTCAGCAACAGGTATGAAATAATTGAAGAAAAAAACTTGTTGTTTGGGTAACATTTCTCTAATGTTTCTATCTGAAATTTAATGGAGTAAAATTTGTAATAACTGCAACAATATGTAAAAAATGAGCAGTTTCAAAACAGAATTAAATTTCTAGACATTTATTTTCATTTTTTTAGGATCTTCCTAACAAATATAATCAGTATTGATAACCTAATATACTTAGAAGGAAATTATGAAACTTGATTTAGTTAAGATGCTGTTGGTTAGAGAAATGAGCAGATGGTTCAAAAATATCTCAACTCCAAACAAATGTGAAATGAAAATGGCTCCCATACCAATACCACATTCTCAAAACTTCCTATTATGGGTTTTGATACTGGAGCTTGCCACTCACTAAACCTCAATAAATGAGATAATACTACTCATCATGAAATGATTTAATATCTAGTTGGTGAATTTGAGCTCTATGATCTGCCTATCAAAGAAATAAAACAATATTTTAAATACTAAAATAACTTGAAGGTTTAGCAAAATTTTTTGTTATAGCTAAAAAAACTATGGTAGTTAAACAATTTCATTGTTAGTGTCATTCAATGTACCATTCTTTTGAATATGATCATTATACTAAAAGTTGCAATGAAAATATTTATTTACATATGTTTGCTTATGTGATTTGTAGAAATAATTCATGCTAACCAAATTATAAAATAGCTTTAACTTCAATAAAAAAGAGTAATGAAGTACAGGTATAGAAAAATTAAGAAATTCTAAATTCATCTTTCATTCTAAAACACTCACAATAGATTCTAATTGAAGATATGCTAAAGCTTCTTCTCATCTTATATCTTATAACTATATTAAAAATAATCAAAATAGTAAAATTAAAATTTCTAATAATGCACCAATTTTATTGAATGAATCTTGAAGGGAATGATGACAATTTAATTATCAAACAAAGCAATTACATGAAAAGTTTTTCAATCATAAAATTCGAAAGAAGTTACAACTAAATCATTTATATCTGCAGTTTGCAAATTCAATTCAATTATTTCATAACAAGATATACTTTTCAACTTGCATAACATCTATTTCTCAAATATTAATACAATTGGTAAATGAAAATGATTTGATATTACAAAAATATTACACTACTCAAGAGAGACATTTCTCAAGCTTTAAAGTTTACTGAAAGCATATATAAATAAGATAAAATGAATGATTAATAAACAATAAATTTATAATAAAAAAAATCATTGTTAGCAAGTTTTAACAAAACTAGACAATTACTTTTACAAAATATTTCACTATTTAAGTCAAATTTTAAGACTATATTTTTAAAACTCTGATGTTATCAAGGTACTTGAGTAAGAGAAGATGAAGTGATATCTTTCCACAATTCATATATATACATACAGTCTTCCTAATTAAAACTATAATAGTGCCTTTATCCATCAAACTAAATAAAAGAACTATAATATATTTACAACTAATATTAACGAAAGAAACTAAAATATACTTAGATGCTACATGCAAAAACACTCTCTTCGTCTCCATGTAAAAAAACGTCCTTAAAAGTCCATACAAAATCTCAAAAAACTGCAAAAGTATTATAACTACCATATAATATGAATGTAATTTTTTAAAAATTTATTAAATTCTACAAATGTTATAATAAAAACAAAAATATAAAATTTAACTTTAAATTTTTAAAAACTTTACTTTTTTTGGGATAAGTAGAAATTACAAAAGCAATTTGTGAACAGACAAGATATTTGATTCAAATAAATAACATAATATAAAACAATACTGTCTAAAACTTTGAATGGAATTCAACTTGTTTTAAGAGTAACTTTACATGGTAATGAAGATTCTAGATGGGGTAAAATGATTACAAAAATAAAGCCAGGAAATAATCATAGATAAAACATTAATGAAAAAATTTAATTCATACCCTAGTTTAGGCAACAGATTACACAACAGCATGTTAATAAACACATCTTTAAAAAAATACATATTTTTGTAGTTTTTATTAATTAGTTTTCCATCAATAAAGCAGCGATTTAAAAAGTATTTTATGACTTTTTCTTGACAATTTTAAGTAATGCATAATACAATATGGGAAGATGGAGTCCAGTCATCAAACTAAAGAGGATATAAAGACAATTAAGTACAATGAAATGGAATGACAAGGTTTCAATAAAAATTCAAAACAAAATACACTAGTGCTCAGAATTAAGAGAATTTGCTTATTTTGTAGACTTTCATGAAAAGAGTTGCACAAAATGTAAAAATACTGTTTCAAAACAAAAATGCAAATCTCGTACGTCGAATACGTAAGCATATACGTGTATAGGGGTCGGAACTAGTGAAAAAACAAGTGCGCGTGCCAAAATCCACATTTCGTTCGCAAGAACATTTCACCGAATTTCTTGGTGTTTTTTGCAGCACTTAAATTAAAATTCAAACAGTAAAAGTGAGTAACGACTAACGTTTGGATGATGGAATGAGGTGGCAAATTGTGGGTAGGCTTGAAGCAGGCCAGTCTCAAAACCAGATTTGCAGAGAATTCCATTTAACGCCCATTGTCAAGTCCAGCTTATGGAAACAGTTTAAGGATACCGAATCAATCGAGAGAAAGCCTGGGCAAGGTCGTCCAAGAGCCTTGAAGGCCAGAAAAGACCACCATTTGTCCATTACAGCGACGTGTAACAGAGATGTTACAGCTTCTCAGGTCTTTCATGAGTTGTATGCAGCCACAATAACATGAGTTTCAAGGGTGACTGTTTCCAGAAGACTTCATGAGAGAGGGCTGTTTGCAAGAAGACCTGCTGTTTGCATCCCTCTCAGTTCTGTGAACAGGAGAGTCTGTTTAAAATGATGCAGAGATCATACAGATTGGGAGCATGAATCAATGGGTGACCATTCCCTTCACTGAGTCCCCAATTCAGCCTAACCAGTGATTTTTGCCGTACTATCATATGGAGAGAACCAGGGACCCTTACCAATGTCCAAAAAATCAATCATTTCGGCAGAGGAGGCTTGATGGTCTGGACAGGCATCATTCTGGATGGCTGCACACACCTCAATGTCTTTGAAGAGGCACTGCGATTCCTGAGAGGTATAGGGAAAAGGTCTTGAAGCCCTATACCTGCCTTTTTAGGGGTCCAATTGGTTCTGATTCTTTTTTACTGGATGACAATGTGAGGTCACATAGAGCTCAGCTGGTCGAAGAATTTCTGGAGAGTGAGGATATTCACCAGGTGTATTGGCCAGCTAGATCTCCAGAATTCAGTCCTGTAGAACATGTCTGGGGAGGGCAATATGCAAGCCCCTTCTGAGAATCATCCAAGACCTGAAAACAATGTTGCTGAACGAGTGGGACCAATTGCCACAGGAATTCGTAAACTCCCTTATTTCCAACATAAAATCACGGTGTGAGGCTTGTATATCTGAAAGAGGGGACCATACCTCCAATTAACCAATTTTTTTGTTGTTCTATTCTGCAACTGCAGTTTCAAACCTTGTGACTCCGAAAAGTGTTACACACGACAATGCACGAATATTATAACTGTTGAATGGTTATTTTTTTGTATTATATTAATCCCATGTACAAAGCAATTTCAATAAAATCAGTCCAGTAGTTTTAGAGATAATTGACCAAATCAGAAAATTCTCTTAATTTTGAACATTAGTGTATATCAATGAAGTGAGTTGAATTAAGGTTCTGTTGGTATTCTATGATAAAACAAAGTCACTAATAATAGTATATAAAACATGATATAAACATTTTATAAATTTTTGGTTACGTTCATATAAATAACTATTTATAAATATATTGTATTTAAAAAATAAGGCGCACAACTGTATTAATAAAAATATAAAAAACACACACAAAAAAATTAAATTTCAACTGATAAACAGGTATTTATACAACTAAAAATGAACTGCTTGTAAATAATATAAAAGCAGATGTTAAAGAAGTTTGAAATTAAGAATATTTTATACGTATAGTAAAATAAAGATAAAAATATATGTAAATTAAAAGTAACAATTCAAATATATATAATACAGAATGAATTACATGTCATTCATTCAGCCTTCCTATTGAAAAACCATTACCGAAATGGAAATCCAATAACTAAAGTAGCATATTCAATCTAAGCACTGAATTGCTGAGTTCTTTATATATATAAGATAATTTTAAACTAATTTTTTGGTATTAGAATAGCAGTTCTTTTTTTTAAAGAAATATCTAGTTTTATATATACAATAAAACCCCATTGAACTGGACTAAATGGGCCTCTAAGTCCTCCAGATAGGAAAAAAACTTATAAAATGAGCCAAAGTACATAGCTGAACGTTGTGTGTGTGCAGTACAAAAGAACATGTCTTTTGAAATAAGACACAGAAAAATGGTAAATAATTGCATGAAATAATTCAAATAACTACATTATTTATGATGATTCATTTAAAAAAAGAAAGACAAAAAGTATCAATGCTGATTCTTATCGGGAAGTTGCAACATCCTCCAAACAAAAAAATACAAATTCCATAAAAAAATGTAAAGAAAGAATTATGACATAATAACCACTAGTCATGAGCTAAACTGTAAAGCCTACAGTTCTGTACTCTTAACTTGGCTTTTTATATGTATTAATTAATTTTTTTTAAAAATAGCCGATTGGATAAAGCAACATTCAGTTTAATGGGGTCTGAATTAACGAGATCTAAACATAAGTAACAAAGCATATATTGTGCAATATATGTCAATATGTACTGAATATACTTAATAGTTCAATGAGTGAACAATCATCTTCAATTAAAATTTCACCCCTTTAAAAAAAATTCAAGTGTATTATATACATACTTACACTGAGTTTAGCTAGATAAGTTCAATGCATTCATACGAGAACTTCCCCCTCCAAATTGTAAAGAAACCATTCACATATTCAACTACTCAAACATTAATTTTTACTGCTCTTTGAAATTATAAACATTTGTAATTCAAAATTTTTGATACACATGTACAGCAATAAAAAAGACAAAAAACTATAAAAAAACTAAATTTATACAAGTATTTAAATAAAAATAAATAGCTATTTATTGCCAAAAATAGTGTTTACAAGCAATGTCAGAGCATGTGATAATACAATTAAAATTTGGAATGTAAAAAAAAAAAAAATATATATATATATATTCACTTGATATTTTAACACCATAAAATAGTTTAAATTTCCCATTATCTAGTTATTTTTACAAACACATAACAAAACAGATGTTACAATAGTATACATCACCTTTTACTGAATGAAACATTTTGCACAATTCAAAAAATAGTTGAATAATTGAACATTCAATGCAGTTTTCTTAAATTACTTTTTCCTTGAATAAGATAACTAAAAACACAATAGCCCTAAACAAAGGAACAATTTTCAGCAAAATGTATTTTTTTTTTATCTCTCCCCCGCTTCTGAATTCAGCCAGACAATATATTTTAAAATTTAGAAAATTCATCCAAACCCCAAAGAAACAGCAAAATATTCAAATAATTCATTCTGCTATAAGATTAGTCAAGAACAGCTAAAGTCAAGAAATTAAAAAGAGTCTCATTCTATAATTTTTTTTTGAATCAGAAATTAACTAAAATTCTTTTACTTGTAATATGTCATGAAATAAATCAAAAGTTTCAACGATTTTCAGAATTTTCTCATAAGCTGCAGTTATTTCTTTTGCACAGACTTACTTAATACTTATTCACAAAAACATTTTAAAACATTTAATTTTTATATTTTAATAGAATATAAATAACTATTCTACTAAAATTGTCATTATGATTTTGCCTAACAAACTTTATTTTGTTTGTAACGAAAATTTCAGAAATAGTAAGTAATTTAGAGTAAATAAAATTCTCCTTCAACATTGAAGATAATTTACTCAACATAAATCATTGATAACATATTATTTTACAAATACTGTGAGTTTTAGAGATGAACATAATATAAAATTAAGAATTCCAAAAATCGTGGAAATTAAATTGATGATAGGAAAATTTTTAGTGTACAATCTATACAATTCTAATAGAAATTCAAGCATGGATTCTTAATTGATTATTAATGCCCATCATATCAAAGTAAATTTTTGAAAATATTTTCCTTTAAATACTGCAAAACATTAAAGAGTATTCAAATAACATTAAAAATTGCTTGCATAGAACAACTTAGCATAAAGTTTTGCATTCAGTATTTTTTTTGAGTATCATTATGAAATTAAGTAAAGAATTTGCTATACAGAAGTTTTTGTTATACAGTACTATATTAAACACTTCTCATTAAAAAAAAAAAAAAAAAAAAAAAAAAAAAAAACTACCTTACAACCATGTAAATCAAAATTTATTATATAATTAGGTTATTCAACGTGAAGTTTTGAATTTGTCTCTTTACAAATAACTCAAATCCGAGTAAGCCAGTAACATTTTTTAAATTTCAATATCTTGATTTAAGAACTTTGCAGAATTTATTAAGATAAATAATAAGAAAACAAAACACCTTCAAATATGCACATAATATTCACAGGAATATGCCTCAATATTTAGCAAATTAACTGTTCAACATAGTTTGACATGTTTTAGAGTATTGTGCCATCACCCTTGAAGTATTGCATATTACAAAAAGACAAAGGACACAGACCTGAAAGGTTCTATTGGATGAAAGCAAAAATAAGTAGGGAAAAAACCCTATTTACTACATTAATTATGAAGCACTCAAATTACCTTAAGTCTCTAATATAAATTTCCACTAATATAAGCCTCTTTAGACACTAACAAAAAATCCTCCTTTATACATTTGCAAACATATCTATATAAAAAATTTAAAAAACATACACTCCCCACTTTTTCTAAGTCACTCATTACACATGGAATAGTTGCAGTAAGAGGGAAAAATTTCCTGCACTTTACTAAACTAATATAACATACTCCATTTCTTGTTTTAAATGCTTGTATGTTAATTACTTGTCAATTTGAAATGTCTAATTTAATTTGAATTTTTTTAAACAGCTTTAAGCTGAGCAAAATTAATTTCATCCAAGAAAAGATTAAAAAAAACCCATTTTACTTTCTTTATTACACAAAGCTTTTTATTAACTTCATCTTTATTATCTTATTCTAGAGGATCTTTTAGATGTAAACATGAATATAACTAGATAGACGCGGAATTTTAAAAAAATATATATACATGATATGAGATCAGCAGTTCATCTTCATGTCATACATCTTAAAAGCTATGAGGACTGGTTTTTAAACTGGCATTCCCAGTTTCACTGAAAATAAGTTAAATAATTAAATTTCGAAACAAATTTCAGTTTAATTTTTCAGATATTAGACATCAATAAAATATATGCAAATTATACTTTGAATTGAAATCAGTACTTCAAGTTGGAAAATACAGGTATAGACTTTAAGATTAATTTTAACAACAATAATATATGGAGCATATTCAAATATTAAAATAAATTGTCATACATAACACATAATTGTATATCTTTGCATTATTCATCCATTTTATGAGGAGAAAACACTTTAAACAATTAAACTATATTTTAAGCACTCACAAAAACACAGATAATTGACAGCACATCAACACTTTCTGACTGAGGAACATTTAGTAATCATATTTTTTTATCTACTAATCACCAAGACTTGAGAGAATACAGATTTAAATATACTTCTAAAATGTGTAGGAAAAACTTTCTGAAGCAGTACCGTCTAGTATAAAACAAAGGAATAACAAAGTGAACAAATGCATTACTCAATGCACTAGAGGTATGTTGAAACAATACTTATGAACTACATAAATCATTTCATATTCAACCACTTTTTATGCAATTAAAAATTGATCCAGTTTTCAGAAGTACCACTTTTCTCTTGTGCAGAGCTTGAGTTTCTGTAAATAGAAATTAAAGAAAGTAAAAAAAAAAAAAGAGTCCCTAAAATAAATCAAGTTTATAAAATGTTTATGATCATTTCCTCCAAGAGGGACTCGCTTGATAGCATTAAGCCCTAAGAGGGTGAGCTTTGTCTTACTGTGCAAGTCAGTTTATAATAATTTGGTTTCCATGAGTTCTGATAATTTTCTCATGTTTTATAAAATTATAATACACTGAATGTGTAGTTCAATATCGATTTCAAGCAAATTTAGAATTTCTTAATTTGAACTAAATATATCACAAAAAACAAAGTGCTACAATCAAAATATCTTTGATATTACTTTTCTCACAGAAGTTATGGTGCTATATAGAATTTGCAGACCTTAAAAAAAGGTATTTATATAGAAACTTCAATTAGACGTACCTAGTGACTACAGATGTCAATTAATGAAATGAGTTTTATAGATATATATTCAACAGTAAAGAAAATTATAAGAATAGAGATCTTATGGTAATAATTAATTCATAAATCTGAAAATTTAGAATAATAACAATGAAAGCAGTAGGAACAACAGAGATGATACTGAAATCTGAACATCTAAAATGACAGGGCCAGAGCACTGCACAACTAAAGTAACATTATTACTGCTTATTTTCTTCCTGAATACATGAGCAATATAAACAATTTTACATCTACCTCCCATAAATAAAGGAAGCATCTCTCAACTACAAATAATTTCTCTAGCTCTGTAAAATAGCAAATTCAGTCAATTTTGAGAGGAGGAAAACTACATTTTTTTTTTTTTAAAAAAACATCACCCTTGAATTTTTACTGAAAATTAACTAGAGAGAAATGATAATAACAAAAACCAGCACTTTATTTTTACTAATGTGAACTTAATTCAAAATCAAGCTTTGAATATCCATGATTAAGAATCGACATATAAAAATTATTAGCAACCTATTTCAAAAAGTTCTACACCTAAGATGTAAATTACAATAAACAAATTACTAAATGACAGCAAAAAGCAACACAATACTTCTTACCCAGTAGCTGCAGTAAACACACCCCAAAGATCAGAATTAGATGAATTCTGGGCTGTAGTTGCAGGTTTAACCTCAGCAACTTGAGAGCTTAAACTCAATGATCCTAGATCTAATAGTAGATCATCTTTTACTGCAGATGTATCTGAATTTTTTTTTATAGACTCAACAGCTGGAGTCTGGCTCGAACCTTTATTAGCAGATGGAGGGGGTAATTTTACTCCTCCTGGTGGTGGAGGCAAAAGTCCAGGAGTGCCACTGAAAGGGGCGGAGCTTGTTTTAGGACGTGGCTTGCTAGATTTTTTCTAAAATGAGAAAATTTTATTTTGCTAAAAACTACTTTTCAAAAAATAGTTATTCTATAACAACAAATTTAAATCACTAATGTTGACAACCATCTTGTACTACATTTTTCAGGACAATCAAAATATATTTCAAACCAAAGTAAAAAAAAAAACACACACATACATTTAAACATATACACTTTGAAAGATAGAGTTTTACATTCAAATTTCAAAATATATTCGCTGTTGATTTCCTATTTAAACTACAACCAGAAATTTTTAGGGAGAGAAGCCCATATTGGAGTTGCATACATTTTAGAAATTGCATTATTTTGATATCTATGAAACATCAGAATATCTGTTTTATCTGTAAACACATAAAAATTAATCAGTTGTAATAGTGAGCATTAACCAAATGATTCACATATTTCTCCAAAATTAAAAACAGAAATTTTCCTAAAGATCAGCCATATATCTCGATGTCCTTTATCTGCCTCTATGGGTAATTAATGTGTTATTCATCTACTGTTTTACAGATCACAGAACAATGCAAGATCTAACTCCTTCCTTCACCATAAAATTTTGTAGGCATTTCACTGAAGTCAAACTTTTTGATGATTTGATAGTTATATTTAAATATAAAAGGTTTTCACTGCAATAAATTGAAGCCATTTTCAATTCAGAAAATGAAATTCCTTGTGAATCAATTATAATTTAGTCAAATTCAAATTTTCTGAAATATAACAAGCCTTGTTAATACTTTTTAACAATGCTTGAAATACACAATAATTTTAAGGAACAATGATGGACTATCTAATTTTTACAAGGCCTATGGGAATCAGCCTCATCAATTAGGAACAGTTCAATGAAATCTAATTTGCCCACAGTTTTCCAAGAGAAAATAACAAAGATCCCATTCAGAATTAAACATGAAAAATGAAGAAATTTGCCATCCTCTAACTATGCTTAATCATAATATTTTGCTTGAAAAGTTTGTGAACTATTACAAAAAAATAACTTCTTCAGATACATACGAGAGTTGGAACAAGATCTACTTAACAATAGATTTTTAATGTTTTTTAAAAACTAAAAATATGGTAAATGCTAATGAAGAAGTTACAATTAAATTAAAATATGATTTGGTATTTAAAAACTAGAGTCCTCCAATAAACAAGGTGCTAACAATTATTTTGGACCATGTGCATTGTTGTGGGAAAGTAAATAATATTAGCCTATTTATGGCTCACATCACACACAATCTTATTTACTAAAAGAATCTATGATTCCTCATATGGAAATAGGCTAAACTTGATAATTTTATCTTGGTGCTCTTATACTTGGGACAGTTTATCTTGTTCTTCATATGTGGAGCATTCTAAATAAATTCATATTTTGATTCTTAAAATTCTTAATCAAAGCATCAATTTATTAACTTAATTCTATTATCTTTCACTATTATTTGCTATTGACAGTTGTTGTAATGATAAAATATAAAAAAAAGCGCAAGAACTATCAAATTAATTTATGGAGTCACAAGGTACATGACATTTTTCTCTCAACAAAATATATAGTTCACAGATATAGAAACCAATCAGAAATATATAGAAATCAATTAAGCAGACAAAAGTTTCTTAATGGGTATTTGAATTATGACACATATCAGAATAAGAATAACTGTAAATTCCTAGCCTCCCACCATCTTGAAAAAACCCTTTGTCTACCCATGGGGCAATGTAACACATGGATCAATAAGTTCCGAGACTAACATTGAAAACAACATTTTTTTTGCAAAATTTTTTTTTATTCATCAACATAATCACCTTTTAGGGTGATACAATCGTTCCAACGCTTTTCCAATTTTTCAATACCATGTTTATAAAAAAATTATCTTTTGCTTCAAAATAAGCTTCAGTTTCAGCGATGACCTCCTCATTTGAGCCAAATCTTTTCCCCTGGAGCATTTTTATAAGATCAGCAAAGAGCCAGTAGTCACTGGGGGTTAAATCTGGCGAGTATGGGGGGTGGGGAAGCAGATCAAGCCCAATTCGTTCAATTTTGCCATTGTTTTCATCGACTTGTGGCAGGGTGCATTGTCTTGGTGAAAAAGGATTTTTTTTCTCTGCATGTGCGGTCGTTTTTTTTGCGATTTCCTCCTTCAAACGCACCAGCAAGTCAATATAATAATCACTGTTGATCGATTTACCTTTTTCGAGGTAGTCAATGAAAATCCCGCCATGCGTATCCCAAAAAACTGACGCCATGACTTTGCCAGCTGACTGCTGTGTTTTCGGACGGCTTTCGCCAGCTGTGCGCCACTCAGATGACTGCCGCTTCGACTCTGGAGTGTAGTGATGCATCCATGTTTCGTCCATGGTCACGTAACGACGCAAGAAATCTTTTTTGTTGCGAGTAAATAGCGATAAACAGCTTTCTGAATCATCGACTCGTTGCTGTTTTTGTTCCATCGAAAGCAATCGCGGCACCCACTTGGAAAAAACCTTTTTCATGCTCAATTTTTCATGAAGGATAGTAAATACACTTCCATATGATATCTGTGTCATCTCAGCAATCTCACGGAGCTTCACTTTACGATCTTTCATTATAATTTTTGTCACTTCACTCACATTTTCCGGTGTAACGGCTTCCACAGGTCTACCCGAGCGTTCCGCGTCATTTGTGTCGGTACAACCACGTTTAAACTCGGCAAACCACCGACAAATCGTTGCTTTTGATGGACAAGAGTCCGGGTAACATTTTTCAATCCATTGTTTCGCTTGCACGGTGTTTTTACCCATTAAAAAACAATGTTTTATCAGAACACGAAACTCGGTTTTTTCCATTTTTTAAACAAACTACAAAACGACTTTACTCCAACCTCGATAACTCAGCTGTTTCTGGTCCGATCGACTTAAAATTTTGACACGTTTCAAGCAAAGGTTCGCACTCTAGAAATACCTGGTTACTGGTTTACTACGAGCGCCATCTCTGGGTTAGTCTCGGAACTTATTGATCCATGTGTTAGTAACGTGGGATAACGGTTAAGTGCAAATTAATACCATTTCAAAATTAAAAGTGGAACTTTAAAGAAATTAGCGAATAATTAAGACATTTTAAAATTTTATTAAAGTTGGATCATTCAGAATTTCAAGGCCTATTGTGGTTGCACTGTTTGCAAACTCCTTTGTCATGCTTTATTTAAAAAAAAAAAAAAAAATTAGACTGTAAGAAATAATTTTATATGTATACAAGGTATGGCTATTAAATAATGAGACTGCTGAAAAACATTTTATTTTGATTTCATACATATTTATTCATTATCACCTTCGATATAAACCCTCTTCTATCCCCAAAACATTTCATACGAATTTTCCATTGTTCGAAACAGTGCTGGAAGTCTTCTGTTCAGCTCCATCAGGATATGTGCCTCTTCCTCTTTCACAATTTCAAAAGAATCAAATGTTGTTCCTTTTAATGCACATTTCACCTTAGAAAATAGATAGAAGTTGCACAGAGCAAGATCCAGCGAATAAAGTGGATGGTCTAAAACTGAAATGCTGAACTTGGCTAGAAACCTCTAGACAGACAATGAAAAATGACTTATCCTTCCAAAATTGGGGTTGTTTTCCCCTTATTCTTTCAAGGAGTTCAGCAATAACGTGAAGGTAGTAATGTTGATTAATAGTTTGACCTTCAGTAACCCAGTGAAGGTACACAATCCCATGAATATTGAAGAAAACAATCATCATTGCTTTGGATTTTGATTTGCTCAATATTTGATTTGTCTTACATACTTTTGCCCATCACTACTGAATAATATTATTTTAGTTTCATTGCACCATATAAATTGTGATTATCCATCATTTGCTAAATTAATGTGTTCTCTTGTCCACTGTAGTCTTCTTTTGCCCTACTGTAAATTGAGTAAGACTATTTTCATTGAATTTTACCCCTTAGTCCATAATCTGCTAATATTTTTCTGATTGTTCTTGAACTGACAGAAACATAAACTTCATTCAGTTCACTTCTGATGGTCATTGATGACATTCTTTTATCTTTGAGATATAGTCTTTTTATCATTGTGTCATCATTAGATGTGGTGCACCATTTTCGGCCTTTAACTGCTTTGCTTTTTATTAAATTGATCTCTTGATATACAAAGCTTTAGGACTCCAGATGTAGTCACTGAATCGCCAACCTGTCTTGCAATTTCAGCATAGATAAGATCGCTTTCTTGTAACTAAATCTTGCATATCTTTCAAGAAGTTCAATCTACTCTTTTGATGACATTACTTCTTGAGTAAATACTAAAAATTTTTAGAACAATTCCTACTTGTAATTTAATTACATAAGAAACAGTCTTTCTTGAACAAAGCACAATAATAGATTATTCAAACTGTAAACATGATGTCAGTTTCTGCTGGCAATTACTAACATTTGATTGGTTCCCAGAACAAGAGCAGTGATTGGCCAGGAAAATTAGACATCACAAACAACTTCATAACTGCATTTGTTTTCAGATAAATTTGTTTTTAAATAACATATAACTTTTATGTAATGCAAATATTTGAATTTTATTTTTTGTGTTGAATCCAATATTAAATTTTCTTTAAAATGATATATACGAATTTGCATTTTGTGAAATGTAGCATTTTCTACAAGCATACAAAGTTAAAAATCATGAAATTTCCAAAAGTGTCCACACTTGCCACTACTGTAAATGTATGAAATGAAAGTTAAATAAAGGAATCAAAGAGAACTAGAAGATTAACAATCTAAAATGCTGCAATAAATATAATTACAAAACAGTTATATATTTTTTACACCCATTTCTCTCTGCAGCCTCTGCTATGTTTTTTTTTAATAAAAAAGACTTAGGATTTCTTAATTTTAGTTTAGTTTTTTTATTAACGTCGCACTAGAAGCAACACAAGGGCTATTGGCGACTTAGAATTTCTTACCAGTATGTTTTATAAATGAATTCATTCACATTTATAAAGAGAAAATAACTTTCCACTTTTCCCTTTCTCTCTTACAAGTTTGAAACAAAATTTTTTCAGAATTTTTAAAGGAAAAATATTGAATATACAATATAAACATACAAGAATTTTTTTATTCATTCGCTTGCACATTAATTTCTGCATTGTACTTAACAGAACAAAACATTATGAGAGCTGGATTAAATTAAATACAAGATAGATAACCTAGAATGAAATTATAACTGTTGTTGCACGATACACATTTTCCTCAATTCCTTTTAAAGTGGATTCATACATAAACTTTAACAATTATTTGTAGTAAAATAAAAAACCCAGCTTCAAAATAGTTTTCGAATTAAATTATGTGGCAAACATTGTTTAATTTTAATTAACTGAATCAATATTAAAATTACTGAGCTATGTTAATAATAATCACATAAGTTAATTTTAATTACAACACTTAACTAATATAATGTACAACCAACTAAGATATTGTACAACTGATTTATTTAATAGAATATAATAACAAAATGTGAAAAAAATCTGGGTTCCCCTCACTACACAGAGTTACCTGTGTAATTAACTGATATACATATAAAATGCAATATAAAGGAAATAAAACTCACATTTATTTTCATGTTTATAGTTATTGTTTCACCTTCTTTAAAGCCTAGATCCAGATTAGGTTTATTTTCAGATGCTTCAATTCCTTTCTCAATTTCTTCACTTGTCTGAAGCCATCTATATAATCAGAAAAAAGAAATTTAAAGAAACAGACTTAATACACATGGTTCATTAAACAGTGTAAAAATAAAATAAAAAGAGGGATGGTTAATATTTGAAGATCAATAATTTTTAAATACATAACCAAGGAGGTAATTCATTTAAATCACGATTTAAAATACCATTTTGTAAAAAAAAAATATTGGTAAGGGAAATTTAAAAATGAAATACTGAAATTATAGTAACAAAAAATACAGGAAGAACTTTTACAGACATGCATATTTAGAGATAACAAAACATAAATGTTACATAAAAACAAAACTTTATGCTAAAAATACGAGAGATACTTTCATGTAAATAAGTTACAACCATAAAAAAAAAGAACCATTTAGACGATTTTTTAATTACGGATTTCAAATAATATTTTCATTTTCTAATCCAAACCAAAGTTTTTAAATAGAAGTAATAATATTCACAAAGTCATGTACCTGAGAAAAATGAAATTTCTTCCAGTAATTTATGATCCATAAATGAACAGTCTTTCAAATACTCATATTGATAAACAAATATATTACAGTAACTTTTTTTCATAGAGCCATATAAAAATAAATCTGACGTTAAAAAGAGAAAAGCTGTATAAAGGGAGAAAAACAAATCTCCACAATAAATATGGAATTGTACATTCTTTTGAAAATACTCAAATTTTCTGTTTTTAAGAGAATTTTAACTTTTTTTTTTCATTGAGGAAACATTTCCTTTCCATAAATATTCATTTTAAGTTTTTTGGGAGAAAAAAAAATTATAATTCTTTTTTCACTTACAGATTTTTAAGAGAGAAAGCACACTCTTCATATATTTTCTTTTTTTACAGTTTTATTCTCTTTTACTTTACCACATCTGCAATTCTTATGAATTGAATGTTTATACAAAAAAGAAAGTTTCAATTCAGCTTTAGGAAAATGGTTATTCACTCAAAGAACCTCATTCTGAATGAACAGCTGTGTAAATGCAAACTACATATGCTAAAAATTTATAAAATAAGATAATGTTTTTAAAAAATAGAAAATTAAATATTTTTGTAGGGCCAGTGTTATGATGCAAAGATCTCAATCTTAAAATATTTTTTAAAACCCTCTGCTTAAAAAATAATCAAGAGAATTACATTAATTTCTACAATATGAGCATGAATATATGTTTAAGCAATGATTTATTTACAATTCAAACTGGTACACTAAATTTCATGCTAATGTAAATAATGGTCTCAGTATAAATGAATGATATTCAATCATGACGAATGTAGTGAGTGAATGATTGTTAAGTTTTTTAGCGCAAAAGCCACATGTGGCTATGCTGCACCAAACAAGATTTTAACTGTGGTCTAGACGTAAAGAAATTGGAAAAAAAAAAAAAAAAAATAGACAAAAATTGGTTGACAATAATGAAGGTCGAAAACAGAAAAGGATCTCCAGGGCATCTTGGAGGCGCATCACCTGAGTTTACCAAAGACAGTAAACCCCATAGGAAAGAAAAAGATCATTCGGGTGCCTCGGGATTATGATGCCCATACTTACCTGAAGAAGGCAAGTCCCTGAAGTCCCCTGATAGAATCCCCATGGGCAGGGTGCCTAGCTATACCCCCAGATGCTGGGTACCCACTTTAGTCTCCTCTTATGACATACATGAGCTACAGTGGGACTATTCTGTAATTCCCGGTCACCACACAGGTCCTTGATGAATGTAACCAACACTGTTGTTAATATATATATTCTGCTCTCTCTCTCCCCCTCACACACATGCACATAAATCTACTGAAGTTATATATAGCTTTTTTAGATTACAGCAATGTCAATTAATAAATAAAACTACATTTAAAATACACAGTTTTAGGAATCTTATAACAGATTTATTTATATAAATAAAATACATACTTATAATAAAACTAAATATTAACTCACTCACTAGTTATTCTGAATTATAGAAACTTATTTACTCGTGAAATTTGCAATTAGTATATGTAGCATGAATGAATCAGTAATAAATATGAAAATGATAAACAAGCATACAAAAACTTCTCATTGAAAAAATAAGAATTTGCTTTAATAAGGGGATAATCATCAAAAAACAGGGAAGAAAAAAAGGAGGAGGGGAGAGGAGCCTTTTCTTTAACTTTCATCCTATATGGACAAAATTAGCATGAATGTTACTGGCTAAAGGGCAATTGACAATCTTTTTAAACCATACATTTGTTAAATTATGGTTAAAATAGATTAATTAAAACCTAATTAACAATAACTTCCAAGAAAGAAATTTTGCATTATAGAATCTGATCCCCCTCCCCATAACTGATTTTACATCTTAAAATTAACCTTTCAAGTGTCATAAAATTTTGTTTGCTTCTATGTTTTGGGGTTACAAAAATGGATCACTAAACCTTAAATGAGTGTCTCAAACATTTGACGATAAAAATTTCTACTCAACATTTTTCAAAACTTTCAGCACAAATTATTTTTCTAATTTTAAAAATACTAAAAGAAATCCATCCATCCCAAAATTAATATTATGAAAAATATTAAATAGTTACAAAAAAGTGAACTGAAACATTCCAAAATGTTTATGTACTTTGATTTTCTCAAATCATTAAACTCTGATCTTCTTGCTATTCCTTTAATTTGTTCAGGAAATATTAAATTTTGAAATTAGGATAAGAAATCGCAAAGTTTTAAGGGGTTGCATACAAGTCTATAAAACTTAACTATCAACCCAATCACCATGTGGTGTTAAGAAAAGTAGAAAACTACTATGAATCATTTGTGCAGAAGTAATCTAGTAAGACACGCTGACAGCTTTTATTCAGGCTATCTCTGGAAGCAATGATTGGTTCAAATGAGATTTGTAACAAGTTATTAACACCATTTCCAACCTAATTTTGCACACACACATATCTAATAGAAAAAAAAAAAAAACTTTATTAGTAGTTAACCATGCAAATAAACTAATCCATTGGTTATGAAAGTTATCATGGATGAATTTTTTTTTTTTTGACGATTGTACCAAATGTTAGGATTTAACAAAACACACACAACTGACTAATCCTGGGAGACCGAGCTCATCCTGTCAGTTTAGTGCTCTCAAGCTGGTCTCCTGAGGCTACAAAAACATACATATAATTACTGTAAATATTCTGTATTTGTAACAAATTATAATTAAAAATACAAGATGAGCTAATATTTTTAAATGGAAATACTCTAAGCTCTAATTATAAATGAAATCCAGGAATTTTTAGATGTTTTCTTCATTCATTACTTTAGTGATGAGGAAGAAATATGGGGGGAAAATATTAACTAAAGGCAAAAAAAGTGTTTTAAGACCTATGTGAATAAACTTATTATCCAAAACAATTTCTTAACACACTGGGAGGTAGGAAAAAAAAAATATCTAGATAAATATTTTATTTTCTAGTGTTGGATTCAACAATTTTAAAAGTAGTTGTTTTCTAATCTGATGTGATTGTTCATTAACATTGCACTGAGAAGCAAACAAATCTTGCAATTTTGAACCTTGGTCAAGTGATAAAGACAACACCCGAGCTGGCACCTCCACCTCCAAACTTCCCCACCACACCAATTAGAGCATTAAACATGCTTCAGCCCCACTACACAGCAGGTCTTGAGTGGTATCAGGGCTTGAACCCACAACTCAACAGAAACCGCCAGTCTCAACCATGACCACATATTCTAATTTGAACTGATGAGATAAAGATGTAACAAAAGATCTTTGAAAATTGTATTCAGATTCTAAACTGACTAAATTTCTCTAGAAAATTCTAAGTGCATAATTCTTTCTAAATCAGGAATTGGATTTTACTGAATAAGTAGACAGATTGAACTTCTGCAGAATAAAGGATTGACAAATTGTGAAAAACAAAATATTTCAAGTTGAATAAACAGGTTTAGATTTCCTTAATCTCAGCCTTGGGATAGATATTTTTTTTTTATCAATGTTGAAATAAATCTACCCTTTTACACATAAAATTTTAAATCTACATCCATTGTTCATCAAACCCACACACCTGCAAATTAAAAAAAAAAAAACCACCTGTGTCTTTTATTCTTGTGAATTTCTAAATTAGTAATGCCACTGCAATTCAATTATTAATTTTAGTAATTTATGTGTCTTTTTATGTAAATTAAGTCCAGAAATTGGATTTTAATCTACATTAATTGCGTTGTAAACACAGCAATTTCCCTGAATTACTTAAATTACTGTACCATCATGAGATCTTTTGTTACATTATCTGACTCGAACACATAATGAAAAATTTGCAATCGGCATAAAACTACTTTAGCCAATATTTGGATAAAAAACATATATGGATTTTCTATTATGCAAGAGCACGAATTGAAGGTCAAAATTTCATAAAAAGTCCATCACAGTTTCAAATTTGATTAAAATATATACATATACTTTTCTTCCTTTTCAAAGAGCCTTGTATCTATTAAA
Source organism: Nephila pilipes (assembly GCA_019974015.1). NCBI lineage: Eukaryota > Metazoa > Arthropoda > Arachnida > Araneae > Nephilidae > Nephila > Nephila pilipes. The sequence continues at coordinate 81,746 of BMAW01041799.1, read as the reverse complement.
AGTACTCTCTTACTGGCCAATACAAACATCTAAATCCAATTTGAAGGAATATGATATATACAATTCTAGATCCAATTCGAAGGAATATGATCAAAGAGACAATAGAACCAATACTATGTATTCAAAAACTATTTAAAAATTATAGATAAGTCTAAGAATGATAAATATACATGATTGAATCAGAAGAAAATAATCCAATTCTTTGAGGGCATCTCTCTACATATTAAATATGCTATGTACAAATGTAAAAAGCAATAACCATTGAAAACTTCCAAAATTCTTATCACAGCTAAATAAAATTAGTATCACCCTCAATAGTTTAAAGAGAATTAATTAAATTATGTTAATGGATTGATTAACACAGTTAATATCCATCAAAACTGAGTTTTCTTAATATGGAATCTCCTACTTTTTAATAATAATAAAAAAAAGAATTATATTAGATTAGCCTATGTTCAAAATTTCATTTGAGTCCAAGAATTTGTTGCATACATATTCAAAGACAGGAGAGAAAATGATTGAGGGTCATATACTAGATTACTTTATATAATAGATTCATACCAGTTTCCTAGTTTCCAAATACCTTATTATATATATATATATAAGTGCATTATTAACTAAATATTATACACTAATGAAAAGGAGGAAATAGCATATGAAAATTTGAATTCAGCTGTTTAATGGGAGGAAGAATCTAAATATATTTAGGTATGTTACAATTCATTCTTTTGTAACTGGATATAAAAATTCATGTTTTTAATAATATTACTTTCTTCAGTTTTTTGCATTTTTAGAATGGAAAACGATGATGTATTGTTTGATACAAAAAGTTTGAGTAGGAATCTTTTTTAATTGTCAAATTTTTTAAACATCTTTTAATATAATAGATTAACTTTTTAAATACCTTTAACATAGGATTTAAATAACTTTACTCATAATTTTAAGTCATGTGAAATTTTGACTAATTTTATGATAAAAAATCTATTATGCAAAAAAAAAAAAAAAAACCCAACTGAAGTGAAATATTATTAATTAACGCATTAACATTATAATTTAATTTCCTATGGAATATTAAGATTAATTTGTTCAGATGTGATGAAGATTACAAAAGTTAAGTGTGTCCCTTTTATGATTAATTTTTAGGTGACTGTATATGAAATATAACTAATTGGTAATTAGTACTTACTTAAAATGTTCTTGTAGAGAAACATTCAAATCAAAAGAATCACCCCTGTCAGCGAAGCCAATGCCAATGAAAGCTGCCCTTCCTATTGGGAAAGGGGGAAGCAAGACACGTTAAATATTTTTTTAAAAATAAAGCTTTTACTTGATTAAGGGGTAAGCAGCTAAAGTCACATTAATAAATGATGTAAAATAATAAAAAGGCTTTTTAAATCAAATTCAACATATGATATGAATTTTTCTCAATGTTTTAAGAGTGCCAATTAAATTGTTATGTATATTAGAATGTTATTGCCTATAAAAATGGCAATAGTTTTAATGTTTCTTACAATATATAAATTTGATTCTTTAAAAAATTTTAATTTTTAGGTCAAAACTTTCCAGATAACAATAATGAAGTGCCATACACAGTTTATATCATAGTACAATATATTATTTGAAAGACTTCATCTGAGTTTATGTTGAAAGATGTGACACATAAAGTAAAACACAAAGATGGGAAAAAAAGTTGCATAACTTAACAATATTAAAAGAAAGAACTTCAAATTGAAAAAAAAAGAGGCATGAAAAATTTGAGAAGAGGATTCAGAAATGAAGTGAATGCAAACAAACAATTGCAAACACAACATCATTTCATATGAGTTTTTTTTCTATTACAAAAGCTTGAAGTTGGTTATTCATCACAGAGACCTTAAGGTTCCACACATTTTTAATGTTTTATCATATTTTAGAATTCTAGGAATTTGCTATCTTCCAATGGTAGCATTTTTCTATTAGGGGTCCTTCTATCCAATATAATTCCAGTTAAACCACTAAAAATACTCCTAACTCCTCAAATAATAGTTGGATTTATGACTTCATATTAATAAACCAGACAGTGGATACTTCATTGCAATGACTGAAACTAACTGAATAAAATGAGGTGACTGTACTTCTCATTTAAATAAGTATAATCCTACAATTAATATGCAAAACATATGTACTATAAGAGCAGTAATAAGGACAGAGATCCATGCAAAATTTTAAGTACATATTTTGTATCCTTTTTAAACAACTATTTATATAGATTTCATAAAAATTCAGAAATTACAATAAAACTGCACACACTTTACTGAACATATATAAATAATTAACTATAAAAATAAATTTTAAAACATACAGATCAGCATTTTATTACATTTAATTCAATTAAAATTTGAATACTTATTAATATTTTTAAATATTAAGGTTTTTAGAATTATATCAACATATCAAATAACTTTTATTCCAGTTTTTGTACATCAATTTTCCTCTTGGTGAAAATTTGCAAATATAAATGGGTCCCTACAAGCCAGTCCTGTCGAAAATTAGTATAATTAGCATTATTAACATAATACATTGAAATATTTCTGAAATTAATAAAGAGAAAGTTGTTTGATTATACAAAATTTACTTAAATTTGAGTATTCACCATAACAACTTTTAACTGAGGGAAAGAAAACCCCACCTAGACATAAAAAATTGATTGTTGTTATCAAAGACACACTAAAAAAAGTCTGCTCATTTAGTACATACTTCATCGGAGTGGTATAAGTTATTTAATTATTACTACTGAATTTAAAATATGAAATTCTTGATATTTATAATAACTAGCAATGATGCCAGAAAATCAAAATAAAGAAAAGGGTGTTTATAGAGTAGTGATTAAGTGAATTATGCTACTTAAATATAATTCAGTACACTCAAGGGTTAAAAAAAAAAAAAAAAAAAGAATGAAATATCACAAACCATTATCATCTTCAATTCTTAGCACAAAATAGCGACTAGAATCAGTAACAGGTTCAATCGCTATTCCTGGATATTTATCGATAGGGGCTTTCGCAAACAATTCACCTAGAAGAAAGTACCTATATGTATGAATTTATAACAACAATCTAAAAAATAAGCAAGTCTAATGGATAACCATAAAATAGAAATATATTGATAAGTAGTACCAGTATTTTTATCTTCTAATTTTATAAAACATTTTTTTCCTTTTGAAACAATTCGCATTCTGCCAACCCAATCCGGACTGTGCAATTTCCAATCAGCAGCTCTAAAAATTTAATTAGAATAACAAATTAATAAATATATATATATTGAGGAAAAAGTTAGTACAAAGAATTATTTAAAATAGAAGTACATACATATATATAAATTGTTCTGTGAAAAGTTCTGTAAAGAACAGATTAAGGTGCTAAATTTTAAAAAAAATCATTAATTGTTGAATCAAACATTTAAATTGAAGCATATTATATGACAACTAAATGAAAATTTATTTATTCATTCACTTACCCATATTCTCATTTATTTTAACCATATTAGATATTCAGAAAACACATTTTGTTTAAATTTTTTATTTTTAACCAAGTGCTTGAGTGACTATTTTGCATTGCCTAAAACAACAGTCCCTTGGTTAGCTAATACAATAAACCCAATTTTTTTAAAAATGAAAATTTATTAAATAAAAGAAATAAAAATATACAGTTACATTAAAAAATTATGTCAACTAAATTTGATATTTATTCCTGACATATTTATTTTAATTTCAATATAAATGATCAAAATATGGTGATATTTCAAAAATTGAGATACTGAAAATGCTAATGATTCTTTCCTTTTGTTGTGCAATGTTTTGAACAAAAAATATATCTTAGTATGTTTCATAATTGAATTTTTTTAAAAAGGCTATCTTTAAGTGAAAGAAAAATATGTTGATATTAAACACACACCCGAAACAGTTTCTCACTAGTTTATGAATAACATATTTATAAAAAACAATGTCGTGAAGTACAATCAATAGTGAAAAAAATGATCCTATGCACATGCTAAAACACATTAACTTTGTTCATAAGTTTTTATTTTCTCATATTTTTTGTAAAAAATTATTAAAATTTGTGATTTAACTTCTACAGAAGAGAACAGAGTGGAGTATTTCCAAAATTTTGAAATCATTCCATCAAAGAATGTATTAACGGGCATAATATGTCTATTCATTGAAAAAGAGACAAACAATAGAGATATAACATTGAATGTTGTGACAAGCAAATATCAATTTGAAAACGTTGGTAACTGTACCAAGGTTCACTTACAGCTGGTCTAAAGAATTATCAATGTAATGGGAAAGATATCAATTGGATTAAGCTGACAAAATAGTACTTAATTAGAACAATTACTTAAGAGAAATATGTGTACATAGCCTGTTATCTAGAAAAAAGACAAAAAAATTTGGAGAGCTGGTATATATGTTGAAATTGGCAAAATTCTTTTTTTTTTAAAATACAAAAATCAAGTTGGTAGATTGCTACCAGAACAATGGATCTTCAGTAGAATTTGTATGGAGACTAATGAGTACTTCATTGTACGAGTTCTGAAACGAAAAGCAACTCTTTTTGGACGAAACAAAGCAAAACATTGAAAGATCCATGATTTTTTCTGACTCTTAGAAAACATATACAAAGGACTAACTGAAAGCTACAAACTTCAAACATTTTAAAGTCAGAAACAAATAAAATTTTGTTGATCATGGAGCACATAGAACCAAATACATTGCGGTATGGTAAAATGGCCAAACAAAAAACACTGCAGAATTGCATGACAACTTTTAGATTCCCATTTATGCAAATTAATGTGGATATGTTTTCAAAAAGAAGACTCATTTGTCAAGATTTTGAATGTTATTAGGGATTTTTGAATAATGTAGTTACCGTTAGATATTTTGTTCAGTTAAAATTTAATTTTTTTCTTTGTGATAATAATAGAGCTTAAGTAATGAAATGTAATTTAAAGTTCATTATTTTACACAAGTTAATTTTGACTCAAGTTCTTCCAAATCTTCACAAATTTATTGGTTGATGGACTGATACTCAACAGGTCAATTGAAAAGTCCCTGGCCTACCATAGTAAAACTCATTTTTTTGGCAAAATTAGTTTTTTTTATTCAACATAATTTCCTTCAAGGGTGATACACAGATTACACCGACCCTCCAACTTTTCGATACCATTTTTGTAGTATGATTTGTCCTTTGCTTCAAAATAGGCCTCAGTTACGGCGATCACCTCTTCATTCAACGGAAATTTCTTACCAGCGAGCATTCTTTTGAGATCTGAGAATAGGAAATAGTCGCTGGGGGCCAGATCTGGAGAATACGGTGGATGAGGAAGCAGTTCGAAGCCCAATTCATGGATTTTTGCCATCGTTTTCACTGACTTGTGACACGGTGCATTGTCTTGGTGAAGCAGCACTTTCTTTTTCTTCAAATGCGGCCGTTTTTCGGCGATTTCGTCCTTCAAAAGGTCCAATAACGCTATGTAATAGTCGCTGTTGAAGGTAGTCAATGAAAATTATTCCATGCGCATCCCAAAATACAGACGCCATAACCTTGCCAGCCGACTGTTGCGTTTTCCCACGCTTTGGAGTGGGTTCATCGTGTGCAGTCCACTTGGATGACTGTCCATTGGACTTCGGGATGAAATGATGGAGCCATGTTTCATCCATTGTCACATATCAACGCAAAAACTCAGGTTTATTACACTTGATCATCTTCAAACACTGCTCCGAATCATCAACTCGTCGTTGTTTTTGGTCAAAAGTGAGCTCGCGCGGCACCCACTTTGCACAGAGCTTTCTCATACCCAAATATTCGTGAATGATATGATGTACACGTTCAATTGATATCTTTAGAGTGTCTGCTATTTCATTCAATTTCAATTTACGGTCATTCAAAATCATTTTGTGGATTTTTTTAATGTTTTCGTCGGTAACAACCTCTTTTGGGTGTCCACCGTCTTCGGTGCTCATTTCACCACGTCTAAACTTAGCATACCAATCCTTGATGGTTGATTTTACTGGGGCAGTGTCCGGAAACTCGGCATCAAGCCAAGTTTTTGCTTCAACTGCATTTTTTCCCTTCAAAAAGCAATATTTTATCAACACGCGAAATTCCTTTTTATCCATTTTTTTCACAATAACAAAAGTTGCTTCACTCAAAATGCTATAATTCACAAACTAATGATCTGACAGCTGTCAAATTTATACACGCATCTTTTGAGGGGTAGGGCTAACTAAAAAACATATGGATTTAATTCTAGTAGCGTCATCTATGTGTCAGGCCGGGGACTTTTAAATTGACCTGTTAAGTATGAATACCTAGTAAATTATGTATTATAGAGAATTTTCAGAATGCAACATTAGACTGCTTTAAAAATAAAATGGTAGAAACAAAGAAAAGGTTGTTTATCATTTCATTTTTTTCCAATTTATTATAATTCCCCTAAATGAGGTTTTACTTCAATGAGAGAAAAAAGGAGTAACCATGATTTTTTTTAGTCAGCCAGACAGCATTCATGCATTCTTTCAAACATACATATGCAAAGTAAGTATGATGCTTGTATAGTGGCAATATTAATTTTTATTCAAGGAAGATTTCACAGTTACTTATCTTTCCTTTTAACATGAAATTCTATTCTTCCATAAAATATCACTTCATATAAATCAATTATTAATAAGTGATTCAATTATTCCCTACAATTAATAAACAGAATTTTAGAATTAATGAAAATAAAATAAATTGCAGCAACAAAAATAATTGTTTAACAAAATTACATTTTACTTCAACCATTATATCATGTCTGTTAAAAGAACCTGAAATAAATTCTACAGAGATATTGATTTAGTGATTTTATTAATGTTGCACTAAAAACAACATGAGGGCTATTTGAAATGGGCCTTGTAATTTTGAGCCATGGTCAAGTCTCCAGAGATAGAATAAATCCTAGAATTAAGTTTTCGTTTCAATGGCAGCTGTACATACATGCATTGATAAAAACCTCAATACTATTATATAAGAGCTTTATATCTTTCCATTCTCAGAAAATTTTCTTTAGCAAAATACCAAACAAATGAAGCTCCTATTGCTGCAATACACTGAACAAATTTTCTATTTGGCCACATTTTTCTAGCCTTTAAATTCTATGCAAATATTAGTATTCGAAGTAAGAATTTATAAATAGCTGCCCATTACTTACTCAAATTTATTTCAAAGACAAATGATTAAAAGTTTAAAAATTATATTGGTGAGAAATTAAATCAAAAATAGCTTAACTCAAAAAACATATTCATAAAATACCAATATGCTTCACATAAAGTAATTTTAAAACAAATATATGTAAAATTAGAATAATTTTGTAATATTTCAAGTACAAGTAAAAAAAAAAAAATTTTTTTTGACTATATTCTTGATAAATTTTAATATTCCATATTTTCTATTTTATATCATTTAATGAAATGCCTTTAAATTTTCCATATACTATTAATCCATACATAATATTTTGTATTCCAAACCTTGACAAAGCAAATGAATACCAGATTGAAGAGCTGCTTAAAAAGTCAAATTACAATTAAAACAGAATATCAATTGGAAAATGCGAAAAATTAATACGTAGCAAATCGATGACATTTGAAGTTTCTAAAAATTATGCAAGATCTGTTGAAAATAAAACCTAATTGTGAGAATAAATTAGTATATTCCTAATAAACTAGAAACTTCAGCCAGAATCACAAATATAATCTCAGTAAGAGTACTCTAACATTTTTAAAATTGTCTTTATAAATCTCTTAGTTAAAAAAAAAAAGAGATCAAATGGTTTAGAGATTTAAATTTTAAAGTAATAAAAAATAAATAAATAAGAAACTCTTAAAGAACTATACACAATTAAGAAAGAAATTACAACAGTAAGAAACTTCTCATTTTTTTTTTAAAAAAATAAGTAAATAAATAGAGGAAATGCAATTTTTTCTTCCCCTAAATGGACAAACCTTTAGAAAAGGAAACTTTAGTCAAGCAATCTTTATGACAGATTAAGTAATAAAACAGATGAAGCTTGCATTAAAATACATAAAGCACTCAAGTTAAAATTCACTAAGGTTGAAATAAATTTATATATTTATACTTTTAAAATAAATTTATTACAATATGCTTGAATTATGAACATAAGTTAATACAAGATGTTTTCAAGGCTCATTTGAGGTTCAAAAAAACAAGGTACTAAAAACAGAAAAATAAAAGAAAGGGGCGTTTTGAGTAGTGAAAAGCACAGTTTTGTTAAAAAGGTAAAATTAGTTGAAAAATGAATTTCCCAAATGTAACTTTCACTATAAAGGCATGCAAAGCCCTATGTGAATTAAAAAGGGAAGGCATATAGGTCACACAACTACTTATCTAGAATGAACACTATGTCAAGCTAATCTTGAACTTGTAATTTAAATCAGATTAAAGTTATTACATAAATTTTTAAGCATCCTTAAAATTCTTAAAAAAAAACATTAATTGAATTTTGAGGAATACATAAAAAGAGTTGTGTAAAGAAACACATAAAACTAATTACAAATATATCAAATAATTTATAACAGAGCATAATAATATAGATGCCTAGTTTTATTTGAATACATTTAATACTTTCCTAAAATAATCAAAATTATAAAAATAAAGGTGGTTTTCTTAGTGTCCAACAATTATTTTCAGCTTTGAAATTTACCCAGTGAAATACACTTTCAATTACAATATAATTACAGAATTTTATGAGGACTTTACATTCCATACCAAACTACGAAAGAGATTATTCAAAAATAAGTTTATTTTTTTCAATGTTTAAAAACTACAATATAGCATACCTATCTTATACTTACAGTAATAGTATTCCCATCTACGATTTTTTGAAGATAGTATATTATAAAAAATTATTTTTATAAACATTTAAAAATTGGAAAAAAAAATGTTAACTTTAGTGAGATTCATAACCAATTAATCATATTTTAAGAAACATAGTTTTTCAGTTATAAGAAATACAACGTTATACCAAACAAATATGTAGAATTCTTACCAAAATAGTAATTAAATAAGAAAGCAAGTTACATTTCGTGATACAAGTGCAAAGGAATGAAATTGTCAATCAAATCGCAAAGAACGATACGCCTCCGCAGAAAATGAAAAGTTTACAAAATAGCAATATATAAAAAAATTGACAAATACACAAATAACTTTCCCTTACAAATTATGCATAAAATTTGAATACAGTTTTCAATGTCAGGTTTCGATACAGATATTTAAGTTATAGGTGCTTATTTCCAAAATACCTGTAACCACGATTTGTTGCTCTCGGTGGTATTTGAAACACGAAAACTTCCTGCTTAACAAGTATTACTGTTTCGTATTCTTCCATGATTCAGAACAATTTAACTTAAAAATACAATTATAAATTTTAACTAATACTCTATATACCCCCCTCCCTTATTAAGACAAAAATATTTCTTGAATAATCATTCAAATATGACACATACGAATCCTGAAATCAAAATCAAAAGAAATAGTCTATCATAACGGATTTTGTTGTGATGCCAGATATATACGCTCTTTAACTTGGTTGGCTAAATTCTATTTGCACTACATCGAGACCGTTGCCATCTAGAATAGCATTCACGTAGTTGAAAAAGGAAGGTGAAGTAGGGTCTAACACCGGACTTCAAAGAAGAAGGATGTCTTCCCCTCGTGTTTACCACATGTGGTTCGACGGATCTCAAACGACATACTAGGATGAATACAAATTCCGAGGACAAATCCAAGATAGTCCTGTTGAGAACTTGTTTCATTCAGAAACCTCATCACTTTTGATAATCGTTTCAATTGTGCTTGCTTCGTCATCAGCAACCACATTTGATTATACCTTTTTTTTTTTTTTTTTTTTTGTAAAGAACAAGGTAGCCAACTCATGTAGTTACGTGACTTTTACGTTTGGACCCTAAGAATTTTCACCTGCCCAAATGACGTGAAAACTGTCCAAATGCCATCTAAAGAGCTTCAGACTACGAACCAAGTAATTCTGTAATTTCAAGGGAATCTGAATATTCCTATCTTCAAGCTACCATCTAATTCAGTAGAGGGGATAATATACTTTATTGCTCTGTATCCCAAAAAATGAACAATCAATCAAACGCAACAGAGCTGTTGGCTGTTGCTACTCGTGCCGCAAAAAGAGAAAAAGTTTCCCAAATCTTCTCCGAAAAAGAAGATAGACAGCTCAAAGAAGTAGCTGGCTGTTTCCTATTCTTAGACAAATATGGATTCTTGTTACCTTGCCAAGTATCTCATCACGAAAAAAGGTATCTCATTCTTTCTTATGTACAAGGTTGAGCCTCCCTCTCAAAATCTTCTAAAAAAGTCATCGGATAAAGTTAAGGGACAGCATGAGTGTAAAAATATATTGATGTAACATCACCTGCATAGGTTTCCCGTTAGCATCGTATTCTTTCTTCTTCATTACCCTCAAAGTTGCCACGGTAGCTTAGTGGTCATGATCGCGAACTCGCGAGTGACATTATTTAGTCGAGTCGAGCCTTGATATCACTAAAGACCCGTTGTGTAGTGGGGATGATGCACGTTAAATCTTCTCGTTGATGGGATGGGAAGTTTGGAGTTGGAGGTGTCAACTCAGGTATCGTCCTCGTCACTTGACCATGACTCAAAATTACGAGGCCAGTCGCTATTAGCCCTCGTATTGCTTCTAAGTGCAACGTTAACTAATAATAAAATTTTTTATTTTATTATTAGTGGGAACAACTCCTCGCTTTTGTGAACGTTGGAAGCAACTCCTCGCTTTTGTGAACGTTGAAGTATCTTCGTTCCGGTTGAAAGTGAACGGCTGCTTTTTGAAAGTGATGGCGAAAGTGATTAGTCAACCCGACCCTTTAAGACTCAAGAATTCCAATTAAAATCTTTTAAAATAAAGTTGACTGATCTTCTAAAAATTATCATCAGTCTTACTTCCATCGACGAATATACATGAAGTTAAAGTGGACACACA
>BMAW01041799.1:32033-65688 GCA_019974015.1 Nephila pilipes | reverse complement strand
ATTGCTTTCATTATTAATTAATGAGCAAAAGTATTGTTTATTCATGACTAAACTTTAATTCTAACCCACGCCTATTGAGACAATAATGTTTTTAACAAAGAACAAGCCAATTCAAAATATTATACAAAAAAGAGCTTCGATATTCTATGAAAAATTAATTGGACTTGAAGATACTTATTGGATGGATTATCAACTCGATAATAGAAACCTCAAAACCCAGGATGGTTTTGTTCAGAGGATCTTAGCTCCTAGAGAAATCTTTGATGGTCAGAATTGTAACTACTAGCAAAACCTAGAAATCCCATGGATCTTTTTAGCGTTCAGACAAGCTTGAATTTGACTCAGAATATATCAAAAAGGGATGTTGCTCCAGATGTAATAAAGTACATTGCCTTAGAGACTATTGAGATTAAATATCCTGAAATTGAGAGGCTACGGGTTTATACAGATGGCTTACGGTTTCCAAAACACCAGAATGTTGGAGCCGGTGTTTTTCCTTCTATGCACCTTTGGAAAGTGCACTACTGCCTTTGATGGAGAAGTGGAGGCAATTCGCATTGCTCTTAAACAGCTAACTTGCCATTTGTATAAAATTAAAAATGTAGTACTACTGTCAGATTCACAAGCTGCCATTCAATCCATCAGTTCCATTCAAGTTCCATAATCAAAAGAATTTTCCCAGTGTCTACAGCTGCTAATTTTGTTAAGGTCTCATCAAAAGCGCAAAAGCGTGTTGTTTTGCAGTGGATCCCTGGCCATTGCAATTTAGATAGTAATGAGCAGGCAGACTTCCTTGCCAAAAAGGGTGCTATGCTGATCCGCTGTACAAAACGAGAAACCTCTTTTTTCAGCGCTAAATTATTTATCAAACAAATCATGTGGTCGACGTACCAGAATGAGTTCTTAGCTAAAATAAAAACCAAATATGGAAGAAATCTAATTGTCTTTTAGATATACCTGACAAACCTAGACGGGAGGCAGTAGCTGCTTTTCGTCTATTTACCGGACATGAATGCCTTGCTGCCCATTTGTATCGCATTGACATTCTTACCGAGGCTGCCTTCACCCTGTGTGACAAAAGAAATGACATGGACAAATAACACTTGCGTGACTATGGAGCTCTCCACGGAAATACGGAATCATCGAGATATTGGGAGGCGAGAGGACTTTTGGGCGATAACCTCTGGTTTTCTAAAGAACCATAGCCATTAAAAAAAATTCACTTTAATTCCTCTGAGGGGTAATAAGTTCTTAATTTTGAAACATAAACAATATCAGTAGATTTCTTAGTTATAGTATTTGGTTTTGTGATTTCATAATTTACATTAGAAAGCTTTTTTACAATTTCATATGGACCTAAAAATACTGAAGATAATTTTCGAGTATTAGGGTAGTGAAATTTCTCATACATTATAATGTCACCAGGTTTGAAAGGTAATTCAACAAAGCGAGCGTCATTTTTTTTAATTCTTTCATGGACATTTTATTACATTATCTTTTGCCAATTTTCTAGCTTCTTGGACTGGAGGATAAAATTGATTTTGATTTCATGGAAGGGAATAGGGTAAATTACAATAAAAGAGATAACTGGAAGGAAATTTTGTTAAAGAAGGAGGGGTCAAATCATATTCATTGATAACTTGTTCTAAAAGTTTAGTTCTAGGAATCTTGGTAGGAGAAGAATTTACTTTGGATTTTAATTTGGTTATTATTGATTGATTCCCTAATTCATTTTTTCCGTTCGTCTGTGGGTAGTGAGCTGAGGTTAACAAATGTTTGACATTGGAATTTCTAAGGAATCTTTTGGATTTAGATTAAATAAATGCATTATTTCTATCTGTTAATAATCTTTTGGGGTACCTGAATTGGAGAATTTATTTTAGACGATTAACATAGGTTTCTAAGGTTTCACTTTTTGAAGAAAAAGCTCAAACATAACGTGTTGCACGATCAATTATTAAATGCAATTATTTTTTAGTGGAATTATATTCGTTAAATCCTCCAACAGTATCAATAGAAAAACATTCAAAAGTTCTATCTGTGGGGGGTACAGTCTGCAGAAGACTAAATATTTTTTGTCTTTTCTTTTATTCAATTAACATACATCATAATGTTTGACAAAAGTCGAGATATCTAAATTAATGTGAGACCAATAATATTGCGGAGTAATTAAATTTATCATTTTTGGAGTACCTAGATGTCCAAATTTTTCATGAGCATTTTGCAATATTTTTCGCTTTAAAGAAAAAGGTACAACAATTTTTAATAAGTTATTCTTTTTAAGAACAAGGTCATCATCGATCTTCTTATATTTAGCATCAACCAAATAATCTAAATTTTGATATGTTCGTATTTCAGAATTACACTGATTGCTCCCAAAAAAAAAGCATCACAAAAATCATGCAAAAGTAATTTAGGACTACATGATTGAAGGACACGTTTTGTAATAAGTTTTTCTTTTAATAAATCAAAAACGTTCTGGCATTTTTTTGTGCGAAGCCATTGTTTATCTTTCTTAAGAAGATGATTTAATGGTTCTCTAATTTCAGCATATGAATTTATGAATTTATTATACACATTTATTGAGCCAAGAAAAACTTGGAGCTATTTAACATTTTTTGGAGGTTGTAACTTTTTTAATACATTCAATATTATGATTATATGGGGTAATATAACCTTCTTTCACTTCATAAGTAAGGAAGTTGATGTTATTTTTACCAAAAATACATTTGGAAAATTTAAGTTTAATATTTTCTTATTGAAACATTTTAAATATTTGTTCTAAATGAGCATGGTATTCTTCCAATCAATTGGAAAAAACCACTATGTCATCGAAATAATGCCAGGCAAAAATTGAAAGTTTATGCTTAAGAGTCTTCGAATAGTTTGGTTAAATATTGCCGGGACATGTTTGAATCCAAATAGCAACACTTTAAACTTGAACAAGTCGTATGTAGTGACAAAGGCTAATTTCTCCATATCCTTTTCATGCAAGGGGATGTGCTAGTACCCCGAAGAAAGATCAAGGGTGGAAAATATTTTAGCTTTATTCAATTTATCGAGAAGAGAATCGATTCTGGGTGAGGGTTCATTATCAGGTTTACAAAGGGCATTAATTTTACGATAGTCGATACATAATATAGTTTTTTTTTATTCTCATCCCTTTTATAAGCCAATGTAACAGTAAAGGAATTGCAACTATTCGATTCTTTGAATAGATTTGCAGCTAGTAAATTTTGAACTTTTTCATTAATTTCAACCTCCTGAGTGGCAGAAGTTCTATGGGCTCTTTGGGAAACTGGTGAATCAGATGCTAAAATTATTCGCGAAGGTTTCATTCTTATTTTACCAACATCATTTATCTTTTTCAAAAGCATTAGAATATTTTGTTATAAGGTTTTAAACTGGAGGAGATAGTTCTTTATTAACAGATAAGAGATTAAATGTTTCTCCTGAGGTTTCAGATCTACCTACACCAGTATTATCTTTTTTAGGAACATTTTCTGTTATATATAAAGAAGTTACATTTTGTTTTGGATATGTAAATTAATAATCTGTTTTGCATTTTGATAAATTTTGTTTTTGACACAATCAATAATTAAATTAAGAGGACTTTAATCTGGAAGTACTAAAATTATATAAGGTAACTGGTTATTAATAATGAATAATTTTACTCTTTTGTTAATTTCTCCTATTTTTAAGGATGTTTCGCACATTTATTTAAGTTGGAATTTGCCATGGGCTTGATTTACTTTGATAGGACTAATCTTCTTTATCTATAAGTGAAGTTTGTCGACAATATCTGCAGAAATAAGGGAGAGAGTGGATCCTGTGTCAATAACATCATTCACATTGTCATGTGAAATGAGTAAATATTCCAAGTTAGTTAGGCTTAGGGTTGTTGAAGTATGTGAATTGGTTGAGAGGTGTTCCGACACTTGAAATTGTACTGGGCCATAGGCATCAGTAAAGGTGTTTTAATTTTCCATGAGATTTTGTTCAAGACTAACAGGGTTTGATGTGCATTGGGAAACAGAGTTAGACATGAGTAAGTTACTCAAAAAATTAGGTTGTCTCAAAGGAAACGTTTGTGACCAATGATATGCATTTAGAATGTCTTGTTTTGCAGAAATTCTATAAAGACGGCAATTTCTGCTGAAAATGAGAGTTATGATTTGGTTAATGGCTAAAATGTGGACGAGGATTAATGAAATTGCTTCGGCGTGGCCTCGAGCAATTTTGGAAATTGGGCCTGAAATAGTTGAGTATTCGAGGTATAAATGGTGTTGGAAGCCTGGTTATAAAAGGCGCAGGTGGTCTAGTATGATAATTTGGTCTACTTTTAATCTTGGATTCATCGTTTCTGACCCTACTTGATTCAGGAGTAGATTCTTGTATCTCGAAAAGTTTAGTCAACACTATGAGCCATTCTGATGAGGAGTTAGGTGGATTGATTGTTGCTAGTTATTTCAAATGGGTAGGCAACCCATCTGTTAAATCTTCTAAAACCATTTCAGGTGAAAGCCCCAATTTTCTCACAAAACTTAATTTCTTATGAACGTATTCTGCTAATGTCTCATTCGGGTTATACTTATGTTGGGAAAAATCAGTAAAACTAATTACACTGAGCTCAAGAAAATTTTCAGTTAGAACACAATAAAGATAATTAAAATGAGAAATATTCAAGCATAATTAATACATTTAGTTAATGCTGAGCTCTTCAAAATGTTAGAAATATTTTTAAGTTTCCATTCAATATCTCTATTATTATGTGAGAATACAATAAAAGAGATTGAAATGATTTAACCACAATTCCATTTTCATCCTTTTGTCAGGATCAAAAAATAGGAAGTTCACTTACAAGGTTTTGCAATATTTTAGTATTCTGTGATTCAATAGTATCACTTTCTGTTTCAGGATTTTTGGGGTTATTTTCACCTTCTATAGTTGTGTTAGAATTGTTGACTATCTTTTTTTGACCTTAATAACATTAATTAACATTTAAATGACATAGTAAATATATCACCTTTAAAATTATGCACATCATATGATATAGTACTTTTCAAAAAACTTTCAAACAATTTAACTAA
Organism: Nephila pilipes; assembly: GCA_019974015.1. Taxonomy (NCBI): domain Eukaryota; kingdom Metazoa; phylum Arthropoda; class Arachnida; order Araneae; family Nephilidae; genus Nephila; species Nephila pilipes. Next base: position 60,598 of record BMAW01041799.1, on the reverse strand, counting down.
AATTTTAAAATGTGTTAACTATTTAATTTCATAACAATTAAAAATCTAAATTAAACCAATATAAATTTTAATCAAATAAAACATCAAGCAATGCTGTTATCATATATATATATATATATATAATTACTATTTTAAAATCAATACACCAGTTTTCAAACTAGAATTTAAAATTTTTAATATTTCATAAATAATCCACTGAAATTCCTATATTCATTATATTAAATTTAAAGAGATCTTTATTTATTTTGTTCCTAAAACTATTCTTACATTTAAATGATTAGAGCATTTTGGATAATATATATTAATTGTGTGTAATAAGTTAAGGAATACAATAAATAAAATGAAATTAAATTTTTAAAAGAATAATCACAGTTCAAATTATTTTGCTTGATTGTTACATTTTTATCTTGAAAAAAGGTATCAAAAATTCACACTTATCTTGATCCAAATTGATACCAATTTGTTAATCCAGTTCATAGGAATGAAGAACCTGTTTTAGTACAAGCTTGCACTTGCTCCTGAATTTTGCGTTGGCTGTTGAATTTTACAGGATAAGTACCAGAGACGACAATGTAGAGACGACACGTTAAAACTGCTTGAAAAGCCTTCACATTTTATGATCAAACAATTTCTGCAGTTTTAATTAGACATTCCTTCAGAACTTCATTTTCATTAAAATATTTCGAGTGTTTAGCTACCAATTCCGACAAGACGTATCTTGTAAACACCACCACTTCACTTTCTTGTGCTATTTTAGAAAACAAACTGTTATTTGTTCAGTCCTAGTTTGAGCTCTTTTTCAACTTTCCTTTCGCCGACTAATCCCTTGAAATTATCATGTATTTATTTATGTTGTTCATAATGACTACTATTGCTGTACAGTTTTGGTACATTAATGGTATTATGACACGTTAAGCAGATAATTCTATGAATTATTTCAAAGCAAAAAGTTTCCACTTATCCCCCCCCCCTTTTTTTTTTTAAAAGAAAAAAAAGATTTCGATATTCATTTGTAATTTTCCGTTGATTTGTACTAGTTACCATTAAGTTTCGATGAAGACATGCTGAATAAGAAGGGATGAAGAAAATTAATTGCTTGTAACGTAGAATAAATATTTAATATATACGAGTATAACATATTGTAAATATTTAAGCTTTTCAAAACATTTTCTCTTCTTTAACTCTTTCGTGTTTCGCATTCCTAAGGGATTCCCAAAAATAAAATCATGACTTATATGTGAATCATGACTTTATCCCATTAACTCTTTGGTAACACAAGCCGATAAGTTTTAACCGGACAAATATTTCCTTTGTGAAACAATGAATCATTTTGATTTTCCCAAAACGAGCGTCCTTGAAACAATTCTTTGCGGTTGAATAAGGCTAACTCGGATACAGCCTGTTTAGGTTCTATAGGATAACTCGAAATTTATTGCTCTCAGAAAATTCATCAGAGTTACTCTGTTTATCTTTTCCAGAGAAAACATATGCATTTGAATATAATTACCTACATTGATTATTCATGATTTTATGATGCATAGTAGCCAGGTAGCCTATTGGGCCTGATCACGCACTTGCGGCTGGTCTTTTGTATTATTCTCGAGTCGTGAGTTCGAGCCCTGACACCACAAGAGATCCTCATTGTTTCGGGGCTGATGCACATTAAATCTGTCGATGACCCAAGTCCTCCGATAGGTATGATGTGGAAGTTTGGAGAGGTAGGTTCCAGCTCCAGTGTCATCCTCGTCACTTGACCAAGGTTTAAAATTACGAGATCCGTCGTCAATAGATCCCGTGTTGTGCCTCAGTACGACGTTAATAAGTTGTCACAATCCCTTGATAACACATAATTTCTGGTTCAAGCTTAATACTCTGCTCTTTGCTTCTCGAAATGTAAAGCATTTAGATCTGATGAATCACATATATCTTATTTTCATTTTGTAAGATCTCAAAGGAAGTATTATTTATACTTCCAGTAGTGAAATATACTTTGGTAGCATGACAGATACGAGATGCCGCCAAGTTTTCATTCCTATATTAGCTGAGTGGGCTATACAGATGATTGTTGAGAGACGCATATTTGACATCCTTGATTTAGGACGACAGTTGAAAACTTGTTCATAGCCGAGAAAATTCTTCATTATCACATTGAGATATTTGGAGCACAGATATCAGTGGGAAGGTACTGATGGTTTTTAATAGACCTAACCAGTCTTCTCTCTCTGGAGATATAAAGGCTTTTTTCATAGCTCTGAGTTGTGCCACTTATTTGGTAAAATGTATGACGAACCTGAACCGCACAAGACAAGAAACTGATTCAAGACATTTGATTGCCTCATGCTTAATAGTGTACGTATTGTATAACATAATCAAACTGCTTTGGTTGAAGTCTTTTTTTATTATGAATGTTTATCTTAATAATTTCCAATAGTTTTTTGTCCTGTCAATAGGAACACTGCATCTATTTTTTCTAGCTTTATACCCTGATTTAATTTGAACTCTTCATACATTTGTCTATGATAATTTTTTTTTTGTCGAGCTGTAAAAGATAATTTAGTCAATGTGAATGACATTTTATTTAGCCTTTAACCCTTTCGGGATGGCAGACTACTGAACTGAAAGTTATTTGAAGACGGGTGTTCCATATATACATTAGTCCTAAATGCCACTAGCTGTCAGCTAATGCACTGGTGAATTGCTGCTTGATACGGCTTACCAGATGGACATAGCATATATACTCTTTCTATCTTACACTTTAGTCGTAGTAGCCTAGTGGTCATAAGGTCGAGAAATAGTCACCGGCTTTTAATCTCGTCGAGTCGTGGGTTCGGGTGAGTGACTGTGTTTATGCCGCAAGAAACAAATCTGGCTAAGCTGTGCTAAATATTTGCCTACAATGTCTCAACATGATGATAAGTATAAATAAAATTTAAATATTGAGAAAAATTAAGGTAATATGACAGGGTTAAAATCTTAAATTTTGTGTAAAAAGCAAATTGGACATAAAAATGCGAATGAGATACAGTGGAGGTTTCCTCCTACTAAGACAGACAATTTAAAACTGACGAATTTGAAAAATATACGATGATGGTAATACATTGGCCAATGTATTAAAATGTGATGAACCGTGTGTGGGTGTTTTGGTTGATATTTGTATTAACTTCGCACTCAGAAGCAAAACGAGGACTACTAGAGATGGACCTCATAATTTTGAACTTTGGTCAAGTGACGAGAACGATGCATGAGCTGGCTCCTCCATATCCAAATTTCCACACCACACAGACCAGAGGATTTAATGTTCATCAGCCCCCCTACACGATGGGTCTTCAGTGGTTTCTGGGCTCCAACCCACTACTCGACAGAAACAACGCCGGACAGCGAGTTCACGACCATGACCATCAGGTTACCGCGGCCACGAACAGTGATGAAATATGACAGGAAATGCCCCATATACTGCTTTTGCTTAGGAGCATTCTTTCCAAACAAAATATGTTAATGGGTAAAGCGAGAGAGTATGTTCAATGCTAAGTCAAGTCAATTTCGAAAGAAAACATCGGACCATACACCAATCATGGTAATCACCAAATGTAACTTGTTGTGCATCTGAATACTTTTCTCCCTGTTTTTTGGCAAGCCATTTTAATGGTTTTTAAAACTAAACGTTTGATGTTCTGTTGCGGGACTGCTAGCTGAGACGATTCGAAGTCGATCGAGCAGACCAGACCACTTGTTCATCGCCTAAAATACCTACATGGACTGATATCCAACAAAAATTGATATTAAACCCTTTCTGTAAGACATGGGTTCGATTACTGATACCACTATAGATCCGCCGTGTAGTGAGGAGGAGGCAAGTTAAATTTGGTTGAGATTCAAATTCCTCCGGTTTGAGTGGTGTGGAAATTTGGATAGGGATGTTTCAATTCAGGTGTTGTACTCGTCATTTGACTCATAATTCCAAATTACGAGGTAAGTTGCCGCCCTCGTGTTGTTTCTAGTGCGATGTTCTTAATCAAACAATCAATCAATTAGTCCGTCTTGGGCACTTTAAAATAGTCCCCCCCCCGTCCTCTGAGAGCGTCACAACGCAACAACATACCGTCGCCAAGGAGTATTACTCTGAATGGCAGGCCGCACGGGAAAGAGGTTCACGAGTGATGCATATATCAGGGGGTATCGTAAAGGTTTAATTATTACCTAGAAAATTACCGGACATCTGGATAAAATTTATTCTACATATTAATTGATCTTTATGAACAGAACATTGTAAATTATAGCTATTAATGTTGATTTGTTTGGTTTCAAGAATCCGTAGATTGTAGTAACCTGCAGTATAGAGAAGATATAATTCCACACACACACATCTGCTGAGTTCTACAATGACGACTTTCGAAAGGTCAAGAAACGCTAGGAGAAATTTATAACTCTGGATGGCAGCTATCTAGAAAGGTTTAAGAATAATAAATAAAAATTATGTTTCTATCTCTATTATTTTTTAGTTTAATTTAATTTATTAAAACTTTATGATATCCCATATAATAATTAAAATTTTACTATATTGCAGTTTACTTCAATATATGGCTTCCTGAAACCAAAAGAATCAACATTAATAGCTGTAATTTACAACATTATGTACATGAAGATACATTAATATGCAGAATAAATTTTATTCAGACATATCTCGGTTATTTTTTTAGTAATAATTAAAATTTCACAATACCCTTCGTACTTACGAATGTATGTATATATGAAAGTACGTACTTCCCAGATGTTTCGAAACTCATGGGCGCAATGCATAGGCGGAGAGCAAGCGGTGATCCACTAGACGGCGCTGTAATGGAAAACTCTCGCTTTGTGCTTTCCATTACACAGCACCAACTAGCGATTCACCCCTTACTCTCCGCCCATGCATTGTATGGTGATGTCTTCTATCAACCTTAAAGTTTTGCCCATGAGTTTCGAAACACCCTGTATATGTATGTACATATATGTATAAACATAATGTGTGCATATATATGTATATTATAAATAAATAAAAATATTATATATATATATATATATATATAATATTAGCCACGTAGGTATTGAAGCATTTTGAATTGAACACACAGTAGTTATCTGATCAACGTGATTTGTTAACAGATTAAGAGCAGCTACACTTGGCTGAGAATACATGAGAATATTACAGAATTCTGCTTTGGAAATGTAAAAAATAATTTGGAAGGTGTAGAAATTACAGTAAAAAAGAGAGAACAACTAAACGGGAATTTTTTATGTTGTCCGCGTTGGGATTTGAACCCCGGAACTCTCGTACTATGAACTAGTGCTTTACCTTTGCGCCATCGGTGCCTGAAAGATTCGAAGAATTGTTCCCCCTTTGAATTAGAGTGTCCCGCTATTGAAGAATTCTGCGGTAAGGCACTCGTCCGTGAGCGTGTCAAGGGTCCTGAATAGACTCGACAGGATTTCGGCTTTCTTTAGTGGCTGGGTGCACTTCCTCTAAGATTAAGCTCGTCAGAAGCCGTAGAATCATCTGGAAGCTGGATCTATTCTTCGGGATCATAGCACGACTTTATTCGAAGAACATGTACTATATCTTTTGACCGTCGACATCGCGAACTGGTATCTAAATCTTGAATTTTATATGTTGTTACGTCGGATAGTCGTCGTAGGACTTGATAAGGACCTAGGATCTTTTAAGTAACTTTTCCGACAGACATAATTTTCGCATAGGTGAGAAAATTCATACGAGGTCTCCAGGTTTATAAAAGACTATTCGGTGTTTGGAGTCATACCACCTAGAGTTTTTTCTTGTGTTTCCAAGGTTCGTAATCTTGCCAGCTGTCTAGATTCTTCCGCTCATAATCTAGTGGTGTAGTCACTTTCGGTTTCTTCAGTGTGAATCAGGAATATTAATATTGAGAGTCGTTTCGACTTCCCTCCCATGCATCAAATAAAACAGTTTGATGACATAACATATAATGAAGGGCAATATTTCCATCCAAATCTTTCTGCTCGACTTCGATGTGCATAAACAGAATGTCTGTTAATATCTTATTAAAGCGCTATGCCAGCCCATTAGTTTGGGAATGGTAAGCAGTCAACATTCGGTTGGTAACATTACAGAGGTGATTCAGTTCTGAAACTAGTTTCGATTGAAACACATACCCTCGTTCTGTAATGATGAATTTTGGAGCTCCATGTTTTAAAATGAGATCCTCAAGGAGACACTTGGCTATACTTCTGGGGCTTTGGCAGAATGTAATGCCTTCGTGATGGCATATAAGGTAAATAATCAGTACAGACAATGATCCATTTATCTTCCCTCAGTGACTTTGAAAATCGTACAAGCAAGTCTATCTCTATTTGAGGGAATGATGCGATTGCAGGAGGGATAGGTATTAAATGATTGGCCGGCTGAAGTAGAACGACTTTTCTTCTTTGGCATTCACGACTGTGGGTAACATATCGATGTCTAGCACGATAGAGACCCAGTCAATAGAATCGTTTCCTCCCTCTTTCATACGTTCTGACAAATCCTAAGAGGTCTGCTGTAGTTGCGTTTTGAAAACATTGGAGTATATCTTTGCATAGGTGTCTTGAAATGACTTGAAACTCCATTTTTTCATCTGGATCAAAGTTCTTTTTGCAAAGTATTCCATCCCTTAGTTCATTAGTTTTTCTTACTGGTTCCAATTTCTATGTTGAATCCTTCCTACGTTCCATCGCTAGGTCGGATAAAGAGTCGAGAACATGAATTTCTTTAAAAGAGTTAATGCTGTCTTCGAACGAATTTCGAGAAAGGTTGGCAACTTCTTTGCTTCTTGTCACTTTTATGTACAATGTGAATGTCATATTCTTGCAGGAGTAAAACTTACCATGCTAATCCTCCCGAAGGGTCTTCAAGGATAATTAACCAGCACAGAGAATGATGGTCTGAAATAACATTAAATTGTCCTTTCGAAAATGTACGACAGAAATTTATGCACTGCCCATACGATAGCAAGATATTTTCTTTCAGTTGTGGAATAATTTTTCTATGCTTTTAAAAGTGTCCGCCAGGAAAATGCAAGCATTTTCTCTTGTCTACTGGGCCAATTCCATGTCCACTAGCATAATATATATATGTGCACACACATATAGTTATATGTATGTATATATATGTACGTGCATATACAGTTGCGCGCACACACACACACACACACACACAAACACTATAACAACAAAATCGACGCCCCAAGAAGAAGATGCCCAATTGCAATAGAATTGCGTATGATTGGGATCGAACATGCAAACGATTAAATTTTGGTGTCCATTGAATGAATAGCGGGAGCTCCATCTCATCGGAACTACGCATTTAACAGGTGTATATAAAGAGCGATTCTTAATCGGATGGTCAACATTTCGGTTGAATTTCCACTGTGGATATGTTGCTACGTCGCCTGCAACAATGCCTCGCCGAAGGATTCGTGCTCATTACGTGCAGATGTCAGAGTTTGAAAGAGGTCGTGATATCGAAATGAAAGAGGTTGGTTGGACGAATCAAACAATCGTTCGACATCTGGATCGAAGCGATTAGACGATTCTGGCAAGAGGGGGTCAATAACGGCAAATATCAGTGTCAAAACGGATTTGGTCGACCAAGGATCACAACAGAACGGTAAGACAGAATGATTGCCAGAGAAGCTGTTATTGCACCGGATTCATCGCTATCAACTATCCACATGTGGTGGCCTGCATACATGCATTCAACATGACCCTCGACAGACGACTGAGAGAGTGGAATTTACGCTCTCACCGACCGTTACGCCACTTACCTCTCACGCCTGTACACCGTATTAGAGAAATAGCTTATCTTTTATAGGGGATCCTTAAACGAAACTCCTAACGCTCGAATTGAAAACGCAGAGAACAAACGATTTACTTTTAATTAAGATCAACCTAAAAGAACGCAATTCAGTTCTAAAGAATCTGTTCGGAATCATATCAATGAAAATAGTAGACCCGAACAAATTTGTTATGTGTGTGTGGGTAAAGGAGATCAATTTATTTTCGCTCGCAACTTCCCGAAAAGCATCGAAAAAAATAAAAATTTGTTAATGAAGATTTCATCCGGATTAAAAGGCATGTCTGTCAATACGGCGAGAAACCAGTTAGACTATTTTGATTTGTTTATGTATGGGAAGAAAGTTAAATGCTTAAAAGATTCTGGTAATGAACTAATAATTTTAAATAAAGCTCTTTTTCCTGGTAAACCATGTACTGGATCCATACAAATTAAAAATTGTTTTAAAAATATTGTAGAAGCTGAGACAGTTAGTTTTAACTTTTCTTTGAATGCAAACGAGTACTTGGAAATAACCACAGCGATCTGTCAACAGTTACTGGGAGACGCAATTTCCCTAAAAAAAGAGAGAGAGAGTTTAGAGTTATTACCAAATTGACCTACAGCTAGCGATCAGAGTATTGCGCAATGTAACTCTTCCCTCTCAGGCTAAAATTATTTTTGTTTTACTTCAGCGGATATGTCTGAAGAGATAGATTTGTCCCACATTGGGAGAAAGAATTACGTAACACTGTTTCTGATTTGATCACAAATTATTGCCCAAATGAAACGCCACGTAGCACTGAAATAAAATTGAGTATTATATTTACAGATGAAACAGCAGTTTCGCAATGATCCAGGAGAACTTCTTTTGCAGATTAGTTTAGTTTTTATTAACGTCGCACTAGAAGCAACTCTAGGGCTATTGGCAACGGACCTCGTAATTTTGAACCAGGGTCAAGTGACGAGGACGATACCTGAGCTGGCACCCCCTCTCCTAACATCCACACCACACCAACGGGAGAACTTTGGACCCCGCCAGATTTAACGTGCATCAACTCCGGCTACACAGTGTGTCTTTGGCGGCCAAGGATCGAGCCCACGACTGAACGAAAACCACCAGCCACGAATCTAGAACTTGACTACTAGGCTACCGTGGCCATATTTCTTTTGCAGAACAAAAAATAGTTGATAATGAAATTGATGAGTGGTTAAAAAAATAATAATAAAACATTCGTGTTCCAACTATGCGTGACCGATTTTTTTGACTATAATGAAAGACGGTTCTTCGCGTTTGTGTGTATAGATTTCAGGCAGTTGAATAAAAAAGTAATTAAAGATTCATTTCTTATGACCCAAACAGACGAAGTTTTAGATCATTTGAGCGAAGCAAAAGTCTTCACTACGATTGACTTAAAAACGGATTTTTTCATGTTGAGGAAAAATATACAAAATATTTAGCTTTTATTACACATTCCGGTTTATATGAATTTTCTAGAGCTTTTTTTGAACTTTCGACTTTGCCAAAAGAATTTCAGTGATTTATTTATCATATATTTGGGGATTTAAAGCGTGAGAATATTGCAATTTATGTAGATGATTTTGATATATATAGGCCCGTAATGACGAAGAAGGTGTAGAGAAGTTGAAACGCGTTTTAGAAGTAGCCAAGGAATATAGGTTAGAGATTAATTTTAAGAAATGCCAATTCTTAAAAAGAAAAATAGAATTTTTGGGATACGTTATAGAAGATGGTACGATTCACCCTTCTCTGAATAAAACTTTAGAAGTTCAAAATTTTTCAGAGCCCGAAAATCGTAAAGAAATTCAAAGTTTCTTGGATCTGACGGGATACTTCAGAAAATTTATTGCCAATTATACAAAAATAGCAGAACCATTAAGTGATTTTCTCCGCAATAAAGCAGAATTTATATTGGGACCTGAACAAAAACAATTCTCCATGAAATTTAAGCAATATTGTCGACCCTGTGCTTCGTATTCTCAAACAAGGTGCCCATTGGAATTACACACGGATGCCAGTAGTCATTCATTTAATGAGTAAAAAGACGACTCCCCAACAATAAAATTTATGTAGCTACGAATTTGAAGTTTTGGCTACAGTAGAGGCTCTCAAGAAATTTAGAAACTGCCTCTTAGGATCTAAAGTAAAAATAGTTACGGACTCTGATGCCTTCCAAAAGGCTATGTTTAGGAAAGACATAACCCTAAAGTTGCGAGATGGGCCCTACTCCTAGAAGGATTTCAATACGAAGTGGTTCATAGACCTAGTCAACAAATGAAGCACGGTGACGCATTAAGCAGAAATATTATGATGGTTGCTTGTTCTCAAGGAGAAATTACCACGAAGATTGTAGCCCCGTGAAATAGTGATGAACGTCTGAAATTACTCAAACTCCTAGTCGAGTAAGGACTGAAGGAAGAGTATGTGGAAAAGAATGAGACATACTATACAAATGCGACTGTGGTCGAGAATTACTTGTTGAGCCGGAAACATTGGAATTTGAAATAATTCGTGATGTGCATAGCAAGGGTCACTTAGCAGTGTCTAAAATGGAAGATCTGTTGAAAAGAGACTTTTACATTCCTAACTTCAAAAAAACGAATAGAAAAAAAATTATCCCAAATTGTGTACAATGCATTTTATGTGAAAGAATGCGTGGAAAAAAAATGAAGGTTCACTGAACCTTATACCTAAAGAGAACATACTTTTAAGTACTTATCATATCGGTTATATTGGACCGTTGACATCCACGAACAAGAATTATAATCACGTTTTAACTGCCGTCGATGGATTTACAAAATTTGTATGGTTGTATGCAGTAAAGTCCACTTCAATGCAAGATGCATTGAAGAAACTGAGACTACTGCAAGCAACTTTCGGAAATCCCTCCAGAGTTATAACCGATAGAGATCCGGCTTCCATCTCTAAAGAATTTGAAGAGTACAGCATGCTAGAGAAAATCCATCATATATTGATCACAGCTGGTGTTCCGAGAGGAAATGAACAAATGAAAATGATCCACAAAACTTTTATTCCAGTACTGGCGAAATTGTAGTTGGAAGATCCAACGAAGTGATGCAAGTATGTTGTAGATGTACAAAGGATCTTCATCAGTACTACGTGCAGAAGTACAAAGAATTCACCCTTTGAGCTCCTCGCTGGTGTGAAAATGCGAAATCAAGACATCTGAAGATAATAGACATTCTCGAGAAAGAAGAAACATATGAAGAATCGAGAAGAAATCAGAGAATTAGCAAAAAATAATATCCTAATAATACAAGAGAGAACAGAAAGTCATACAACAAGAAAGGGGAAAATGCCCAAGTATACAATGTAAATGACTCATACAGCGTGCTCAATTTGGAAATGGTCTAAAGCTTAGACTCAAGTTTTTTGGTCCATACAGAATTAAGGCAACCAAAGGAAAAGACCAGTACGAAGTGGAAAAAGCGGGACACCACGAAGGTAATAGTCATACCTCTTCAGTTGCCGATCACATGAAGCCTTGGTCTTCCGATCTAAGACTGCAAAGAATTTTTGTCCATATTGTTTTTCTGTGTTTGTCCTTTTTTATTTGTAGTTGATATCTAATGTTGAAAGAGCGATGGAGGTTTTGAGATCAAAACCAATGTCAGATTAGCAAAGTGTTAGATTGGAGCGCGCGCCGATTACCTAATGGCGCTGCAGTCAGAGGCGATCAGCTGCGGCTCTTATTTGTGCGCACGAAAGTGCTCCGAGAAGAGCAACGAAAAGATTCTGTTCGACCGCGCGGAGGCGGAAAACTCAAAACTGCGAGAAGGCGATTGAGTGAACATTTAAGCTTTTTACTACGCGGAGGCGGTAACAGAAAATATATGTATATGTTGATATCATATTGTCCACAAAAGTTGTGTTTGTCCTACCTGTGTGTATTCAATTATTGTGCTAGTGTGAACATTAAAGTGTTGTTGTTGAAACTTCAGTTAATCATTTGTGTGAGGAGAAGTTTACTTCCTGTAAGCCCTACACACACGATTGAACTAATCACTGAGTGCTGTCATTCATAACACACACACACACACACACACACACACACACCTTCGTACATTATGCCTGCTAATTTTATCTTTAAATTTAAATAAATTTCTAGAAGTATAGTTGTCCAAGAATAAGTAGTCAAATGTCTCTCTAGATTTTTGGTTCCATTCTGTTACTGTTGTTCCGCCCAATCTCGGTACCCATGAGTCATGGGATTGAGTTCTTATACCACTAAGGATCTGCCATGTAGCAGGTCTAGTACTCGTTAAATGTGTAGGGGCTTTAAGTTCTCTCATTGGCGTAGTGGGGAAGTATGGAGAGGAAGATGTGAGCTCAGGTGTCATCCTCGTCATTTGAACAAGGTTCAAAAATGCGTGGTCGATCTCCAATAACCCCGTGTTTTTTCTAAGTAAGAAGTTGATAAGTACTCAATCAACTGCCCAATCTTAGCCGTGTTAGATTTGCTTGGGGTAGATTAATTTTATTAAATCCTTTTGGTGCTTCCTCGATTGCCGAAAGTTTCTCTGGGTCACTTGTATTCAAATCACCCATAGGTATTTGCCTTTTCTTAATTTATTTGGAATATTGGAACAATAGCTAATTAATTATTTTTTAACTTGTTCATTATGATGTAGAGGTTATCGGCTTTACTGTTGATTGAATGGATTAGATTGGTTTTATTAACGTAGCTCTAGAAACAACACGAGGGCTATTAGTGATGGACCACATATTTTGAACCTCGGTCAAGTGATGAGGATGATACCTGAGTTGACACCTCCCTCTCCAAAATTCCACACCACGTGGTCTTATTGTTGAAGGAGTACTATAACTGATATTATTGCTGTCGTCCAGCTAGTTATCTAGCCGTCAATACAAATAGAGAGAGATAATGTAAAATTTTCTCTGAAACTGTAATGAGTCTCATAGTTTCTCCCAAATTCCAACACCAATTAAATTAAAATTTTTCATATCCTGAAGAGAATGCGATTTGGCGATGTGCATGGGGTCGTGGTAGCCTAGTGTTAAAGGTCACGAACTCACGGCTGGTGTTGTTACTCTCATTCGTGGGTTCGAGCGCTGATGCCACTTTAGACTTGCTGTGCAGCCGGGGCTGATGTATGTTAAATCTGTTGAAGGTCAAAGTCCCTCCGTTGGCGTAGCGTGGAAGTTTGTAGAGGGAAGTGCTAGCTCAGGTGACGTCTTCGTCAACTGATCGAGGTTCAAAATAAAAGGACGGTCTCCAATAGCTCTCGTGTTGCTTCTCATTACGACGTTATTAAACAATCACATTGGCAATATTGAATTTAAATTATAGTTAGATATTAATTAAAAATTTTGAAACTTCCTCTCTAACCCTTCTTTTTTTTCGAGCATTTCTCATGTGCCTAGGAAGGAAAAATAGAAATGAGATGCATGATCGAAACTCTTAGTATTCTCGAATTTTTATTTTTCAAATACGACCTAAAGCACGGCATTGGCCTTTAATTTGCCCAGAAATATTAAAAAAAAATATTTTGCTATTTGATCTTACCTTTTAATAATTAAAAAATATATTTTTTTAAAATTAAAATTTAAGAGAAAACGTTTCAGAATATGAGAGGTCAGGTCAGGACTGAACTCCCTCGAGCTTTAACGACAATCATGATATTTATGTTGGAGGTTTTAATTATATTGCTAACTGTTAACAGGAAAGAAAAAAAAATGAGGTTTAAAATTTAAGTTACTAACCAATCAAGGATCAGCATTTTGGATGGGTGGGAAAATTTGAAGAATTTTAAGTGTTTTGTTCCGAGTACAAATTGAAAACTCGCACATTCTGATTGGTTTCCAAGTCTCCTCATATTGGAAGAGATTCTTGACTGATATTTCGAACTATTTTGAATCCTAAGAAATTTTAAGAGAATTTAGAGTAGAATATTTTCCTATCTACTGAGAGAGGGGCTTGAAGTATAATTTTCTGAATTTAAAGTGATGTTAACGGCGTTTTCGTGATTTTCAAATAATTTAATAGCTATTTTTTGCGTAATGGATTTTAATGTCAAGAAAAGTTATTGAATGGTGAAGGTCTTCGTTTCTCGTAAGCCATTGAACATTTAAAATTCATAATGAAATTTTGGGATTTTTTTGATAAGTTTATTTAGGTTCTCGTGACAGATATCTCTGTCTATATACGATCTTAATTGATATCTCGATATACAGTATCATAATTGCTGTAGCTATGCTCTTCTGATTTGTATTAGCCGCTTCGATCAAATGGGACAGACTAGATTTCTTGATTGTCCATTTCGACAGTTTTTGTCTATACAGGTCAAGTATACGCAAAGTTTTTTTTGATTTGTTAAATTTAATTAAAAAAAAAAGTTCTATTGAGCAAGATTTTGTTAATTTTGATGTGGAGGTAAACTTCAGTTGCAGGAACTCCAAAAATTATATCTCTCATTACAGTCACATAAATGACACATTAAGTATTATTTTGTGATTATTAAACTTTGAATTTTGGTTATGGATTTTACAATATTACTTATAACATTGTAAACGGGGCTGACTTTGTATAAAAAATGTAAATATTCTCGGTAGTATAATTACATAGAATCATGTATACATTTTTAAATGGGCGCAAGTTGGCATTAGACGATAGTGAAGCCTCAACAAGTGCAAGGACGAACGTGGTTCTGAAAATAAAATTAGGAAAATAGTCTTAATAATCCTTAAATTCTGGGTTTACCTTTACTGGAATAAATAAAGAAGACAGTCTCCAGTCCTCATTTGATCAAAAATTTCGGCGGCAATCAGCATGAAATCTATGAAACTTAAACGACATTTTAAAACGCTTGATTACATTAGCAAACCTTGAGAATTCTTCAAATTAAAATTAAAATAAATTGGAAATAAAAAATCTTCTTAAAACTGTCTGGGAAAGAAAAAAGCTTTACTTACCTCTTACAATGTTTCATATAAAATGGTCAGATGTAAAAACCCTGACATCGCAAGTGAAAAGCTTATTTTGAAAACTACAATTGAACTGTTGCAGGTATGTTTGGAGATACTGACAAACAATTGCAGTCCTTACCTCTAACAAATGGTACTGTTGCCCGTCAAATTGGTGATAGAGCTGAAGATGTTTAGCATCAGCCTTTCGGGAAGTTGTGTGAAAAATTATTTTCAACTCAGTTAATGAGGCTATAGATAGTAATAAAGATGCTCATTTCATTGTTTATATTCGATTTTGCGATGGTATGTCAGTAGTAGAACTAATTTTCTGCAAATCGATATAACACAAAGTAAAGGCACTCGCATTACTTGGTATCTAAAATGATTTACAATTGAGACAAACGTAGTGAAAAAATAGCGTCGGAATATACACCGATGGTGCTCGTTTAATGTCTGGAAGATTCCAAAGTATGCAAGCATTTGTAAAAGAAAAGTCTCCACAGTAAGTTTGGATACATTGAACGATTCACAGAGAATCTCTGGCTTCCAAAGAAATGAATCCTGGTTTGAATATTGTGCAAACGACGATTACAACTGTAGTAAAGATGAAACCCCTAAAATCAAAACTCTTTTCTACGCTTTTTAAATACATAATTTTGATTTGATTGCTTATTAACTTCGTAATTAGAAAAAACACAAGGATTAAAGGCGATGGATGTCGTTATTTTGAACCTCGGTCGAGTGACGAGGATGACATCTTAACTGGTATCTCATTCTCGAAACTTCCTCACCAAGCTAACAAGAGGATTTGGAGCCTTGACAGATTTAATTCACATCAGCCTTGCTACACGGTGGATCTTTAGTAGCATCTTTACTAGACAAAATAACGCCAAACGCGAGTTCGTGATCATTACCATTAGGCTACCACGGTCACTTTTAATGACATGGTGTAATATAGGCATGGCCAACCCGTGGTACGTGTGCCGCAGTGGGACATGGAGTGATCCGAACAGAAGCACGTGCAATTTTCTAGAAAATTTTAAAAATCTGAAAAATAATAATATCTTCAGGATCTTTGTAAAAATCCGCAAATCTCTTCTCTTACACTACTGAAACAATCGCCCCGGAGAGCGACTGTCAGATATCGTTGGTAATTAGGTCACCATATGTTTGTGAATTAATGTTTCCTATTATGAACATAATAAAATCAAAATATCGTTCACGATTGACTGATATGCACCTAAAACACCGAATTTTGTTAGAGCAACTTCAAGAACTGATTCTAATATAACTTATAAAAAAAAAACTAACTTATAAAAACTTATATAACTTATATATAACTTAGTAAAAAAAAAAAAAATTACAAATTCAGAAACCACATTTATAAAGTACTGACTGTTTGATAATTAGTCAAGGTCAAAATTTTCCAGTTATTTATCATTATTTTATATCTAGCTTATATGATTGACCCTTTATATTGTCTATTGGCAATAAAGTTTAACTTCGACGGATTGTTTCTTTTGTTACGTTATTTTTTATACCTCCACTACTCAGATTTGCATATAAAAGATAATTTGTATGCAAAAACCTCATAATCAGATCCTAAATAATTTTTTTTTCATCTTACTACATATTTTTTTATGTTGGAAAAGTTGAAAGTGACATGCATGATTTCTTTTTGTTCAGATAGTGGAGCTCTTCCCAAAAAAATTGGCCACCCTTGGTGTAGTACAATTAGCGTTATCATTTTATTACGAGGTAAGACGGATATCTCGTGGGAAATTTTTGCTATGTATTTATGAATTAAGAGATGATACTAACATTTTTGTAGAAGCGGAAAACCGACCGAAAGCCGAGAAGTTTCGTGATAATTTAATTGGGATGAAATTAAGCTACTTGGTTGATATATTCGGGAAATTAAATACCTTGAATTTTCAACTCCAAGAACTAAATACATATTCCTAGTTATGAGTGATAAAGTTATTGCTGTTTGTAGAAAATAAGAATTATGGAGCAAAAATTACAAGAAAAAAAAAAAAAAAAGCTAGAAATGTGTGTGTTTGCAAATATGGATGAATGAGTTAAAATTTACAAGACCGAAGAACAACTTGTAAAAGTTTTTTTTGTAAACATTGAAAATCATTTAGCCATACTGGAAAATCATTTTTGATGAGTTTTCAGCATGAAAAACAGGAGTATTTTGTTTACTATTACCATTTTTAACGGATTTTCTACGGTGGTTTTGAAGACAAAATATAAATCTTAACTAAATATAAAAAAATAGTATCTGTTTCTAATATTAAGCCTTCCTTTGAAAAACTTCGCTCTGCAAGACAAGCACAAGGGAGTCATTAATAATTATTAAACTTGTTTTAAATTTAGTATTGATAAGTTAATTATTAAATACATTGTACTATACTAATGCAATCTATTTATGAGTGTATTATATTTTTAATACGTCAGAATGTATTTTGTTTTGCTTTCCTTTCAATGAATTAATTTTTTAAAGTTTTTTTCTCTTTTCGATATGCTCGCACCCCATTCAATGTTATCACGCCCTCCAGGGGGCATGCCCCACAAGCTGATAATCGTTTCTTTAAGGATTTTAAACACAAAATATATCAAAATTTAACCAAGTTACTCCCTAAAATGCCAAACTCGACGCACCATGAAGGAGTTATTCAAATGCGACGAAAATGAGCGGAGAGGTTGGAATGCACAGAAAAAAAGCGATTACAATTTTAGATCGAATGGATGATTTATTCCAGACCTCGATCATTACAAAGTGAGAAAATCAATAAGGCGTTGGTTCACCTCTAGCCTTTTTGCAACTGTCACCAGGCGTGGCATATAATAAAAAAGTTCCCGGATAGTGTTCTGCGGGATTTTTTGTCCAACCGGATTTTCTGTGAGCTGAATGGGCAAGATTTTGAGATGGCTACATGCGTCTTCCTATTAAGTCTAGGCAGTGGTAGCTTAGTGGTCTTGGTTGCAGACTCGCTGCCGGCGTTGTTTTCGTCGAATCATGGGTTCGAGCCCTGATGCCATAGAAGATCCGTCATGTACAGGAACTGGTGTACGTTAATTATGATCGAGATCCCAAGGTTTCCCGTTGGCTTGATGTGGAAATTTGGAGAAGGAAGTGTCTTCTCAGGTTCGTCTTCGTCATTCCATCGAGATTCAAAATTATGAGGTCACTCACCAATAGCATTCATATAGCTTCTCAGTGCAAAGTTAATATACAATCACAAGCCTATTTTCCGAAATGAGCCCTTTAGGAGCAATATCAGACTACCTAGGAAGCCAAAGAAGTGTTCGGCAAGCTTGAAGACAATTCATTTCATTACAGACCGTGTTGAAAATATAGTCTAAGGTGAAGGAGATAATAGTCTTTGTTGTTCTGTATCTCATCAAATCAACCACTCAGTCTAGGGTGAAATGGAAGGAACAGTATCACAACGGGTCGTAGAAGCCCACCTACACACCACTGTGCTGTAAGTGTGCCATGATTGATTATCTAAAGGTCCGGTTATCATAAGACGTGGCATTCCAGAACATAACGCTCTATTATGATCCAGGAATCTAAGCTTGCTCCAATCGTTACGCTGCTTACCTTTCTCGCCTATCCCCCGTAAAATTTGATTACAATGATTCCGGAACCGATCAGCCTGGACAGTGGCGTATCTAAAAATTAATTTTTTTTAAAGGGGGGGGGGAAGGAGGTTAATATCGTCGTTGCCATGAAGTAAGCAATTTCTTTAACTTAGAATTATCATTTGGTAAAAACTAAAGGATACGCTATATCAATCTTAATTCTCCTATTTAAAACTGTTCAAGTATTGATATGATTTTATCAAGTTATAAAAATTACAAAAATAAAGATCATTTTAGAAAAGTAATAAAGATACCGTGAAAACAAAAATTCCAACTTACCGAAATCAGCGAATTCCAACATCATCGAAAAATAGATAAAAAAAAATCACTTAATAATTAAAAAACGATTAAAATATGGTTAAAAAGGTACGAGTATAATAAAATGAAATTTTTTTTTTTACATATAAGTTTTTACAACGCTACGTTTATTCCCCGTTTTTGTTTTTGAAAAATATTTAAGTATTCTTCACTTACAAATGTATTTTTACATGTATAACACAACATAGTCTATTTAAACACATAGAATACGTACTGTTCCTTACTGCGATTTTTTAAAAATGTTTCGTAGTTGAAAATTATTTTTCAGCACGTTTATTATAGTATATGTTTTTACAGGCAAGGTGATTAAAAATTTTTCAAGTTTGTAGATGTTTGAGAAAATATCAGCGTTGCACTCTTGTAAAGCTTCTGCAGCAGTTAATCTAGTCTGTTGTGACAGTAATTTTTTTTCCATAGTTGATATATTCTGCAGACAAACCATTAATATTATAATCTGACAAATCTGAAGACTATGTCCTTCGGATTTCTAATTAATTTTCATCTGTAGATCTTAGGTCATTCTCCAGTATGATGAAAATAATTAATGAACTCATAAGATAATTAATGAACTCATTTGAGTTTTGATAATCTTTCTTTAATATTGTAAAATTACAGCATCCAAAAATTGATTAAAAATTGTTATACCAATAAAAGATTTGTGTGATTCAGCTAAAATATTATAATAGTGAGTTTATTCCTTTGCTAGTCGAGGAAGAACGATTCCGATTCTACGAATATAGAATTGAAAATCGTCTCTGATCGATGGCGAATCATTTCAAGTTCTTTTATAATTTCATCGCATAGTCTGAATCAGCAATAAGTTCACTGTCTTAGATTATAGAATCCTAGATATAGAAACAGTGACAGAAAATATTTTTTCTATCAAAAATAAAGTATAAGGGTAATAGGGGTTTCTCAATGAAATTAAAAGAAGTAGGTCCCAGCAGATATGAATCCTTATCATGCTAATTTCCAATTAATTAAAGAACATAAATTAAAGGAGGGAGCAACTACATCATTACTATAATAGCTTAATTTCGCCTCTATCCAACGCGTATTAAATAACTTTTTCTATGCTTCTTTTCCTGGAAGAAAGACATAGTTCTAATGTACCATCCTGCAAAATACTATTTCTTTCAGGATTATTTATGAACGAATTCCTTTTTTCAATGTCTCCGACACAATTACGAATATCTTAAATTTGGCATGCGTCTGAAATAGTCAAGTTTAGAGAATGAGAACTACGCGTGCGCAATGTACATATAGTGAATGTGCAATGCACATATAGCACAATGTACTGATTGGAATTTTTTTCTTATTTTGGCTTGTACTAAGTACACAGTAGCACTTATGTATTCTTGGCCTCTCTTATAAATCTTAAATTCAAACCTTTTGATACTAAAAAAATTGTGTTTGCTAGATCTTCTTCACGTGTTTAAATTATTGGCACAAAAAGAGTACAAAATGTTCAATTGGTAAGGATTCGAGCCAGCACGTTGTTTTCACTTTCTACAAATAATACACATTAAGAGACTCGCTCTTTTAAAGAAATATCTTTGGTTTCATCCATTATAATAGAAAAGCATTAATTTATTTTTTCAATGAATTTTTTTCAAAATTATTTCATTGCAAGCATGTGTAATTTCGTTTTGTATTTTAAGCGATATATAGGATGCATTATTAGCTGATGATTTTAAATGTTCTCTCAGGATTTCATCTTCTATATCAAATCGGAATTTTAGCTATTGACGGAATATCATGATGGTTATGTTCCTTCCTTACAACTGTTATGCTACTTTGTCTATAATCGCGGTGACCTATTAAAAGAAGTCAGTTTCTGTCATAGAAAGTTACTATTTTTATAATAGGGCTAAGTTTTTTTTCCTATTTTCTTTTGCCTGTCAAATGCTGATACTGTCAATAATATCCATTAAGCTTATTCATGCCATTGTACAATGCTCCTTAAATTGTCAGTAGTTAGAAAATACTGTTCTTTTTTTTTTGATATTCACGAAGTTTGCTGTCGATTTGCGTCCTAAACAAAAAGGTTGATGAACTAAGTGTCCTAAGGGATTAACTAAGCGATTGTTGTTTCCTTTTGATATTCCCGCATATTTCTTGATAAGAACTACACAATAATTACCGTTAATTCCATCTTCAATTTTGGAATAAGTGAGTCATCGGTATTTTAACATTAAATTATATTGAAATTTTCTCTTCACTCTTTCACTACCAAATGAAGAGCTTGGGAACACATACATGGCTGTTGGCATTCAAAATTTTCCAAGAGTATCAATTTTTTCTTTGTCACTTAGCTTACGATCAATGTAATCTGATTCGTCATATTTTTCAAACTTCAGTGCCATTTTTTTTTATCAATTTGCGTAATTTCTGAATAGCGAATTCTTAAGCTCTGTTTTTGATTCAGATAGGTGATTTTCTACTTCTTTGCTACTATTTAATGTTCACTCTTCTGCTTCAAATTGAAGTTCATTTTTTACACCAGAGTTAAAATAATTTAAAAGCAACTGCTGTTAACTTTTACTCAATGTTGAAAAAAAAAATCAAGAAAAATATTCAAGCGAATTTAAAGATATAAAATTCTGAGCTTAATATTTTGAACAAAAGAAAATAGGTCGACTCAGATTTCTGTTCATTTACGAAAGTCGAGATAACCGCTTGTTGGCGATTTAACTTCGTAAAGAGGTAATATGCTGAGATGGACATTACCTAAGACCTGTTTTAGGTGCTTACAGATCATTGGAAGAAAAGAATGTCTTCTGTAATTCTTTCCCAGGAAACTGTTGGAAGAGGAAGAGTGAACATCTTCTATAGGGATACACCCCCTCTCTTCGTCATCAAACAATGACCAAGAGGCGCTTTTTTAGATACCAAAAATATTATTCTCTTCTTTTCTCGGGAATTGGTTTAGATGCAATTCTTTTTTTGCTTCTAGTTGAAAAAAAATGTAAGCACGAGGGGAAAAAAAGTTATTTTTTTTAAAGTTTAGAATGTCTATAATAGTATAATAAGAGAATTATCCTGAAGTATTTTTGAATTTCGAGGAAAAAAAAAAATTTTTTTTGGGGGGGGGGAGATCATATGTCCCTTTGCCTCCCCTTGGGTATACCACTGAGCCTGGAACTACCCTGAATGTGGATTTAGTTAACGAGGTCTGTTTTTAACTGTGTGTGCATTGATTTTTCTTGTCCTAAAATGTATTTTTCCCTACATATTTTTTGCTTAATGTTTAAAAGAATAAATTTGAATTGTTAACTTTTTAAATTTTTGTTCTTTAAATTCTAAATTCCGTATAAGACATAGCTTTAAGAACACTCTTTTGATTTATCCGGTGATTTCAAACGTTTTTCAAAACGTGGACCGACATAATTATGAAAATAATAAGAGTCTGTATATGTATTGGATAAGAATACCCAATAATGAAATGACGGTGATCAAAATAGAAAAAAAATTGCTTTTTGATTAACATAGTTTTTTTTTTTTTTGTTACCGCCTGTTATACGTATTTATATCTTCAAAAAATACAATTTTTTTTTCAAACCTAGAATTACTTTTCTAATTATGAAGAAAAGTTTTTATGACATTTTGTACTAAATATAGAGACCTATATGAAAATATCTTTATACGGTGGTGAAATGTTGTTGTAATAAAAGTAATAATATTTGAAATAGCCATCTCAGAATTGAAATAAAAGCCACCCATATTACATCCTCTATAATCAATATCTCTATAATCATCCTCTATATACAAGCACACATCTCCTTTTATATAAAGAATTACATTCTTATCCTGGGAAGTAAGAAAATAAACTTTTTGCTTAATGTAACGAAAAATATGCTTGTCGCTTTCTTCGGTTGAATTTTAAATATTTATAAATATGTTTATATTCTTTAATGTCCCGCGATGAAGTGAACAGAAGTAATTTGATTGTCTTAATTTGTAAGCACGTAGTGCCATTGAATTCATTGAAGATGTAAATATCATTTCGGAGGAATGTATTTTGTAATATTTGTTTTAAATAAATAAAAAAGGAGATGTACTTTCTCTTTAATAAAAGTAAATAAAAAATAACTCTTTAATGTAAGAGTAAGAAAAAAAAAAAAGAAGGCCCTTCGTTAAATCAATTTTTATTCAAACATAATTTATTTTTCCTCATTTTAAAAATTGAAACCTGAATATAAATTTAATGCTTAGCTCGTGACATATTTTTTTTTATTCTTCCTAATTTTTATCACCAGTTTTCTCTAAGATTAATACACAAATGTAAAATTCTAAATTGAATATCTTTGGGTAATATTAAAACTTTTTATTGAATTATAAAAGAAGCATGTGGAAGCAGACTTATCCTAATGTTTTTTTTTCTGGTTCAAATTTGTCTTCTTGAATTATTTTTAACCAACTATGATTTCACAGACCTTTCATTCTCAAAATTAAAAACGCAAACTTTTGGACCATTTCTATTATTTTCTTTATACATTGGTACCCTTCACGTAAAAGGCTTATTAATCCTCGAAAGGCATTGCATCAAAATATTTGAAATTTCTTACAAAACGATGCTTACTGACCTTGTGTCTTTTGCTGAGAAAACAGTACAAAGTCTTCACAGACAGGATGTCTGCTTCAACATATGATATATTTATAGTAGTGACGCCACGTACTTTCACCAGAGCCCCTCGGGTATTCCTAGGGTCGTGATATAATTAGTTGTAAGACTTTGATCTGTTTTAGTCCCCTCCAACATCTGACAATCTATTTCTACAAAAGAATCTTAAATAAATTAAACTGAAGGGTTTTTGACATAAGTAACGAACCTTCGGAATCAGTTCAGTCTTTCTAATGAACAATACGATCCTACGTACAACTACTAAGTCTTCAAAATGTCAAGAAAAAAAAATATCTTAGACTTTAACTTTTATTATTATTGCCATATTTTTCTTATTTACCCTTTGATGGTTATGAACGAGCCCAGCTCGCATTCGAGCAACGCATCATAAGGGACGCAGATGAGTTCAGTTCGTCAGAAATTTTCCAAAGGGTGAACATTTTGAGTTTTGAAACGGATTACTTGACGAAGAAAAATTTGATTTTGTTTGTTTGTATGGGGCTTATGTTCACACATTTAGTGATTATTAAATAGGTTTGTGGAACACAACTGAGTTTCATTTTTGTTTTCAGGAAGCTCATTTTGCTTTTTCAAAGTATTTTAATTATATATTTTAATTATAAAATGGGATGTTTTCTACATATCGTACAATTATTTCGCAATTTTCCCCATTCAGACCTAAATTCGGGAGCATGAAGCATTAAAATAATTATGTGACGTTGGGCTATTCGCTGTTTTCTCTTCACTAACCTTGGGGACTTTTAATTAAGATTGATTGTTTTTACTAAACAACCTTTGCTCAACCAAAAATGAAACATGATTATGTTAAGCGAAAGCAGGTAGAAATGAAGTGAAGCAGGAGAGTTAGGAATTATATAAACTCAGACTAAGAGTCGCGATAGAGAAGTAGAGGTTGAGTGATTCTAGTGTTCAGCAATTGTTCCAGAGTCGGAGTTGAGGTCGGAGCCAGGAATTGTTACAAGTTATCGTCTGGTTAATGTTTGCCTTGTCCTTGCCAAGTTATCGGGTAAGGCCTTGTCCGGGAGAGCATTTATAATTGTCGTTATATTAGCAAGCAACTAATAAATATTGTGTTTATTGTTCTAACGTCTCTTTGATCAACTTATTGACTTTTAGTATTAAAACATTGAGTTTATCTATAGCACAAGAGGCAAACAGGAATGGTCTGCCGTCACAATTTTACTAACTTTCTGAGTAATTGTGTTTTTTTTTTTGTTTCAAAAATTATAATTTTTCAGAAAAGGATCTTTTCATTTGTAAAGTAATTTTTTTGCTCGTTTTTTCATTATTAAATCTTATTGTGAGCTTTTGAAAAAAAAAAAAAAAAAAAAAAAATGAAAACATTAACGAAATAGTGTTAAGCAAAAACTATTGATTCCTTTCGCATTTCAAGGTATGTTTTTTATATCGTGCTTTAATAATTTTGTTTCAACGCTTCTAGAAATTTAATTAACTTTTCTAATTGAAAAGTACATTTCCACCTCAGGTTAGTTAAAAAGAGCTGAAAAGTTAAGAATATTTCGCTTAATATTAGTTTATTGCATGGTTAAAATCTTACAAAATAATGCATATTCATTTTATGTGTGAAATATGTCTACGAAAATATCTTGAATATATTCATGAAAATTTCCCCTATTTCTGTTATGAACTTTAATATACACTGGTGGTAATTAAGTGAATAATGAAGGAAATTGAGATCGGAATGGTGAGAAACGTTATATGCGAGTGTAAAACGGTTATAAAATAAGTAAAAATTGCGAAAAAACGATAACCCTCTTTATTATTCGAAGAAACAGTTTGAATGAAAACTAAGCTTAAGAGGAGTTCATACTTTCGTGGAAAAAAAGGAAATAAAAATGTGAGATGCAGTTTAATAAGATGTGAAGTCACCTCTGACAGCCAGGCAAGCCCCCTCAACGATTTCTCATATTTGAAATGACACTGTGGATGAGTTGTGGCTCGAAGAGTTCTAAACGTCACGAAGAGCTCTTTTCAGTTTTGGAATGGAGCTTGGTGAGTGCGAAAGAACTGGAAGTTGACTTCCGAGCGTATCCCACACATTTTCGATAGGGTGTTGTTTCATTCAGATCGGACGAGTAAGCAAGACACGGCATGCGTTGGATATTTTCCATTTCAAGGAAGTCGTCCATCAGATTTCACTATGACAAGGCGCGTTATCATCCATAAATACGAAGTCAGGATCGATAGGACCTCGAAACAGGAGAACATAAGACTCAGGAACGTCATCTTGGTATCTTTTAGAACCCCTTCTCAAAGATATAGAGGTCTTTTCAGCCGTCCATGGTGAAGCCTGCTCAGACTATAATTCCACTTGATTGAAAACAATGTCTGTTCGTGATGTTTCATGAGTAAAAATGAATTCCACGTTCTCACCATATCGTTTGCCGATGAGAATCAGGATTTAGACTAAAGTGAAATTCATCACTGAACATCACAATAGCCATCTGTTCCAAACTCCAGTTTAAACAAATGCGTTTCTGTGCAGATGTAGCAACTTCTGGTCTTCTGGCATAGAGACTGACATGATTGAGTTTCCTGTAAACATTTTGTCTGGAAACCCGTACTCCTGTAGCGTCTGTGAGTGCTAAGTCCAGTTCTTTGCAACAACTGTCTCTCTGATGTCAAATAGTTATTGCTAGATGGTTGTGACGGCAAACGGTTGTGACTATTGGCCGACGTGGTACTAATCGTCAGTGAGCATTTCCCTCTCGTTGAATCCTGTGCCATAATCTCTATCTTGAGATCATGCCCTGATGCACATTCGCGACACTTCGGTTTGTGATCGTTTGTATTCGAGCATTCCAACCGTTCTTACTGTGGCAAACATGTCCAATTGTCGTGTTTGTGGCATTATTTGTTCTGTTTAATAGCTAACAACGTCCTTTCGTACATAAATTACGCGAAACCTATCTGAAAGGCTTATGCTGAGTAAGCCGGTATATCCGCGTTCCGACGTGTGTAGGTGTTTAGCGCATGAAGACATCGACTGAAATGTTTTGCATAAAGACAAAGTTTCACCTTCAACAGATGATTATTCGCAAGTTATTTCGAATAAATTCATCGATATTTATGTTTCTTAGTATTTTGCGAATTATGCTTAACTTTTGGACACCAGCGTTCTTACAGTTAAAAAAATAATATAGAAATATTTTTAGAAATTAAAATCAGAGTCATCATTGGTTTTCAATATTTTCTATTTTTTAGTAATAAAGGAGAATGATTATTTAAAAAAAGAATTAATTTGTAAAATAATAAACAAAAAGAAACAAAAAATACTACTTTGGAAAAAAATACTGGTACTTATATAAAATTTCGTCAATCATTTTCGACAAATCAGAAAATAATGCCAATACAATTGCACAATTTATGCCAACATAGTTGACCCCCCTATTATTTTTGCTATATTGTGCCCATGGAAAGTTAGAAATCAAACAAGGTATTTTTTTTTATTTTGCTCCTCTTGTGGCCGTGGTAGGCTAGTGGTCATGGTCGTGGATTCGTGGCTGGCATAGTCTTAATGCCCCAAAGGTCTACTGTGTAGTAGGGCTGATGCACTTAAAATCTGATCGAGATCCCAAGTCATTCAAACGGAAGTTTGCGGAAGTTTAGAGCGGGAGCACCAAAATACCTCTGGTTTTTGTGTATGAGTGCATTAGAATAAATCAAAAAGTGTACCAGAGGGACATTCTAGAAGCTGTTGTACTTCTGTGAGCCCAAATGCACTTTGGCAATGTAAACTGGACGTTTCAACGAGACTGCGTACCATTTGACAAGGTCATAAAGACACAAGAGTGGTGCAAGACGTATTTTCCGGCCATGATATCATCTGCAGAATGGCCACCATACTCGCAAGATATCAGTCCCATGGATTGCAGTGTATGGTCCATTTTGGAGTCTAGGACCTGCACTAAATCACACAAAAGTTTGAACTCTATGAAACAATCAATTCAGTGGGAATGAGATAGATTACTTGAAGAAGGTAGAAGATTTGCGGTCTATATTGTTGAAAATTTCAATTAGCATTTGCGCCTCTGCATTTCTGCAACAGGTGGCCATTTTGAAACCAGTTAAAAATTCATTTATTAATAAAATATACTATTATTATTATTTGTTACATTTTGTAAATTAATTTATGTTTAATAAAGTTAAATTAAAAGTTGCTTGTCCGGGTTTTTTTGCCGCACCCTGTATATATATATATATATATATATATACATGTGGCTCATCTCGTCGAAAAAACTATATAAATCTAGTTCAAGTTTTGTTTTGAGAGATTATCGAATATATGAATGATGTCAATGCTTCTACTTTGCTTATAAAGTTTTAAATTTATTTTATCACTATCTGTTATTTTGATAGTAAAATTTTTTGTTATTACGAGAAATTTTAATTTCCATTAAGAGAAACGAGTTTTTTACCTCTTGAATATAAACTAGTGCCAAAAATTATATTTGCTCATAAAAAAAAACCACTTAAATAAATATTCAGAGACAAAAAACTGAATAAAATTTTTGGGTGATTTCATTTGTATATTACCCATCATGAGGCTCGCAATCATAAATAACTAGGAAATAAATGTAGATATTTAGTATTAACAAGAAACAAGATACGCTTTAATTATTGCACATATATCAAAAGCTATTTCCTGTTCTCTATTCTGTGATGAATTAAATTTTTTCTACGTTCTATTTAGGTTTCAATGCAGTTTTAAAGGTTTGACATCTCTCAGAAGTGGACACTGTTATACAATAAGAAGCATTCCATAAATTTTCAATCGGAAACAAATTAGGAGTTTTTTCAACTTATTTATTAGTTTAATGTCTTCCTTCTCAGAAATTATTATGTAGTCTTGTTTGATAGGAACACCTATCATCATTTATAATAGAAAGTCACATCCATATGTTTCTCTAAATTGCCTAATGCAAAGTTCAAATATTTCTTGATAACCTTTGTCATTCACAGAACCTCTCTCGAACAAATATAAAGAAACGTGTCCATAGATCATTGTGCCTCCTCAAACTGTTATATTTGGATCCTCGTTATGTTCATATTCAATATTGGTGGAGGCAAATTATAGAGTTTATGTAGATTATTTTTTTTTTTTTTTTTTTTTTTTTTTTTTTTTTTTTTTT
>BMAW01041799.1:0-27033 GCA_019974015.1 Nephila pilipes | reverse complement strand
ACACACACACACTAGCGTCTTGAATGAAATAACCACAAATTATTTTTATTTTTTAGACTCGTTTGAAAATTTAATTTAATTTATTTCATAAGCATAAGAAGTAAACTGCATAAATATTGTATATTTAGTGAAAAGTTGTTAAAACAGAAACTTTTAAGCCATTCATGGTATCAACATGTTGTTCCAAATACAGAAAAATTTGTTTCAAATAGTAGGAAGTTATGCTGTTATAATTCTAGTTAAGTATAACGACTTTGTAAAAAAAATATTAAAAGTTACTTTTTATCTTCTGTAATATAGAAATGATAGACCGGTCTTTTCAATTTAGTTCGGAAGAATCTTTGAGAAAAATTCTAATTTAAGTGAGAAATACGTATATCACACACTTTAATATTTAGTTCTCTCTTGTATGTGTGCGTGCTGTTATTATCATGGATCATAGAAATTCTGAATTTTATAGCCAGACGGGTTGTTACCGGTTCATTTGGCTCAGTGATATCATTTTGCAAGATTTTAAAACTTATTTTTGCCTGCTTTTTAAGTTTTGAATTGATGTATGAATCAAATCATAGTTCATGCTTTTAAATAGAAATTTATTTCTTTTCAATAATAAACACATTTTAATGATTGCCATTGTATAATTTTAAATGTCATTCATGTTGTAAAGCCCCTCTTTTTTTTTTGCTTCTAATATTACAATTGTCTTTTTTTTTTATCTGTTTTTGAAAATTCTTAATTTGTTTCCTTTTCATTCGGAAGTTAAAAATCAGATAATCTGTTTCCCGATTAATTTTTTATAATCCTTTTAGCACTGACGCAATTAATACTTTAATTTTAGGAACGTAATATTATAGTAATAACTTTATTTTTTATTTAATTTTCTCCTTTTTCGCTGTTTAAGTTGTATGAAGAATTTTAACTATGGATAAATTTTTTGAGAATTTTGAAATAAATCATGGGTAAAAAACTCATAAGTTTTCGTAAACTCGTAAGTATATAAATTCCCGAAGAGAGTAAATCTTATCAAAATTAACCCAAAAATATCTGACTTTTTAGCCCTCTTTCGATAGTAAAAGAATCTTAAACTATTTTAATTTCTAAGCCATTTTTTCAAATACAAAAAAATAAAGTATGTTTTATATTATGTAAATGTATTAAATAATGTTAAAAATGCAAATAAAGTTATGAGACTGATAAAGAAAAAAAAAATGCTTGTATTAAAACTATAAATTAGCAACTTGTCTGAAACGTGAAAAAAAATTGAGAAAAGCCTTTTCTATAGAATATTTAACTGTTATTAAAATATGAATGAGATTTTACTTGGAATATACTTAAATAAATTATAAGAAGAAAATTTTCATTAAATTTT
This sequence comes from Nephila pilipes, assembly GCA_019974015.1. Classification (NCBI taxonomy): domain Eukaryota; kingdom Metazoa; phylum Arthropoda; class Arachnida; order Araneae; family Nephilidae; genus Nephila; species Nephila pilipes. Next base: position 25,664 of record BMAW01041799.1, on the reverse strand, counting down.
TTTCTGACGTTCTTTAGAAGTAGATATGTATTTCTTTCATTCAATAAGCATCAATAAATGAAAAGATCCCTCCATATGATTAGATATTTTATCATTTGTTATGCTAAAGTATACGCGCGTTTTTCATTTAAGTTCCAAATATAATATATTCATATTTGTTGTAAAAACACTTATCGATGTGATAACGTTTTGTTACCAAAACCGTGTCAAGACATTTTTGTACCTTATAACTGCAACAACAGTTAATTCAAAAGATTGAACATTTATTGTTATCTGTAAAATATAAATTGAAACTAAATCACAAAATATGTTCTATGATTGAAATTTTTAGAAATTATTTAATAATGCCTACAAATTATTAGTGCTCTGATTTGCATAATTTTCTGTTTACTTTCACGGGACTTTCTTTGCCGAATTCTCTGCGTAATTTTGATAAATTGAATTACACGAAATACGCTAAGGTAAATATTACATTTTTTGATAGTATTTCACATTCAAGCTGAAATCAGAGTTTCTAAAGAAATTTTTTTTTTTTTACTACTTAGTTTTTAAATGTTAAATGAAGTTAGTTAAATGAAGATAAATCTTTACATATTCGTCTGTCTTCTACACAGTTGTAGCAAATTGATTTTGAGTCTAGTATGAGATTTAAAATATTATTATTTCATAATACTCTCAACTGAATAAGAGCAAGCAAGCATAAAGAAATTAGCAATTTTCTTGTATTTTGGTTCACCAATACAATTCCACTTTGGGAAACATTTCAAAATTTGTAATTTTGTAAGTCCATTTCTCTGTTCGCTTTTATTCTGCTTCTCAAAGAATAAAATGTCACATTCGATACTTGTTCTTGTTTGATAAAATGCATTCTTTTCATACAGAATTATGTTATCTTGTTACAGAAATGAGCTTTCAGATTTAAGTAGCAAATTATAAGATGAAAGAAAAATATTTTAAATATGCATTCGTTTTGCTGGCCTAATTGAAATGGCCTTGTAAGCATAGTGGTCATGTTCGAGGACATGCGGCCTGCGTTTTGACCGAGGTTCAAAATAACGAGGTTTGTCACCCTCGTGTTGCTCATGTTGCTTCTCAGAGTGACGTTAATAAGCAATCTCTCACTCACTCACACCTAATTGGGAGTTTTTAATAAGAATTAAAAATTTGATTCTATCTTGTTTTATTTTAATTACTTTTTGTTCTTTTCGAAGATAATTCAAATATTATCCTTTTAATTTTATTTTAGTCGTATTTTTCTGTTACGTTAAACAAGTCTCGATCAATTACCATAATTAGATACAAATTGACCTATGATTAATATTGCTAAATATAATTGTGTAGAAAGTTAAGAAAGAATACTGCTGAATATACATAATTTATGAGTATCAGCATGAACTATTAAAACGACTGAAAAAAGCGTAAAGTTAAGATCTGATAAAGGTTGGATACATAATTCTGCTGCATTTGATGTAAATATAACTGTCCAAATGTTAAAAAACGTAGCGTGAAATAAAAATTCTCTTAATCACTTCTTGAAATTTTCTCCAAATTTCTGTATATAGTTGTATCAATATCTGGTTTCTATATGAACAGGAAACAGAAGAAATTTTACAAGGTGTTTGCAAAAGAATATCCCAAATTTGAAGAGCCCCTGCTACAAAACTAAGGAAGTTACATCCTTTTTGGACAGTTTCAATTAATAAAATAACACTTTTACTATGGACTTTTCTGATTTTTTAGTTTATAAACTTATAAATATTCATTGTGATCATCACCGTTAATTAGTCTATAATAGAACTCATCCCAACTTTGTTTAGCATGTTCAGTGTTACAATTCGAATGGCTGTAGTTTATCGCGTTTTAAGTTCGTTATGGTCGCAGATAGTGGCAGAAAACAAACCTCAAAGAGAGAAAAAAAAAAAAAAAAATCCCAGCGAGTTGATTTAACTTCCGGAGATTAGATGAAGTGCTCAAATGATGACCTTGCTCTTAAATAGTAGCGTTCAAGAAGTCTTGATATTTTTTTCGAGGTGGCTCTGGTTAAGAGCAAGGTCATCTGTAATGCTCCCGTAATAGATAACTTCACCTGCCATTACCAATCTTAGTGAAAAATAATTATTAATAATCTAATGAAGAGAAAAAGTGCAACAACGAAGCAAATCAATTTATTGTAAACTTTGTTGAATATTTAAAGATTCATATCAATTTTCCTTCCTCTGTGGCTACAGCCTAAATATGTGTAAACGCGCGCGTTTACTACAAACTAAATTTACTCGTTTGATCGAAACGGTTGGTTTCGAATCCGAAAAAACTTTTTCTAGATCTTCTAGGATTCTCTTTAGATTACGAACTGTTGATTCGATGTTTAACTTTGATTCGTTATCACTTTCTCTAGTTCTGCCACCAACTTTATGATTTACAAATCTCATACTCTATTCTCCGTTATTTACACGTAATTTATATAATCCACTCAATACAGTTTATAACTTTAATCTTATCTACATGAATCATATTTAATTTACTGGGTGAGACATTTATTTTAAATATTTCAAACAGGAATTGAAGATTAATTGAAGAGAAAATCGCAATGAGCCCATTGTTACACATCTTCTCTGTGATCATTTCACTGTAGTGGCAATTTATCATTCTAGTATCCTCGAACAGATACGACGGTATAGACAGAGTTCAGAAAAAGATTGATTTTGATTATTTTTGCAAGTTTACTGTTAAAGAATTCGACAAAGACGATTCCTTTTTATCTAAGCTTGTCTTTAGCGATGAAGTGACGTTTCATACCAACTGTAAAGTCAAACCGATAGAATGTCCCATATAGGGTTCCGCAACTATTGAAATGGAATGCGATTCGACAAAAGACAAAATTTTCGCCCATTCTTCTTGATTCTGTTTTGACGAGTCCTCCATTGTTTCTGATATTATTTACTTGGATATGCTACAGATTTGGCTGTTTCAACAGTTTGAAGAGGCTGAAGACTTCAATGTGCAGCAGAATTGGTTCTGTTATAGAAAACATATTGTTCATGTTTCTGGTGGTTGAATTGAACATTTATAATTTCAAAAACTTTATAAAGGATTATTTTTAATTTAATTTCTCCCAAAGAGTTATAATTTCTTTAGTTTTGTAATAATAGCCTTTCAAAAATAAGAGATACAATTTTGTATTACGGCAGGAATAACTTTTTCAATCAGTAGAAGAGCTTTCTTGTGAATTTAAGGAATTACACAAAGAAAAGCAAGTTGGAAATTTTATTATTTCTTTGTTATATTTTACATTTACGGATAAAAAACGTTGTAAGAAATGAAAGGAGTAAACTTTCATGATGAGTGAAAAATATATTTACGGTAAGTAAGAGAAATATGCAATAAGCAAAAAAAGTTCTATGCCTTCTTATGAAATATCTATAAGTTACCATTAAATCAGAAGAAGATTAAGCATATGTATTTTTTCTATGTTCTTTGTAAAATCTGACCTAGTGTTTGGCACATTATATCCCTTGAGGATTCAGTGCCAGAAATTCTATCCAACATCAATCTTAGTAAAATCTAAGATGAAAACTGATTACCCTTTTTATCATCATTTACCATTTTTGAAACGAGTAAGCCACTCATACGCTTTTCTCAGAACGACATCTTTGTAGGCTGTTTTCAATATCTCAACAGTTTCTTCGGCGTTTTTCCGTAGCAGGAAGCAAACTCTCATAGATACGCGTTGCTTACATAAAACAGCCGTGGCGAAAAAATTCACCTCGAGTGGACAAAACTTTTTCGGGCGACGCCACAGGCAGTACTGAACTCGTAAAGAACTGGACGACGTAGCACTAACTGGAGAAATGTGTACTATGCCAACTACGCCTAGGGTAGTATCATTCCGGGGACTTTTGAGTACACCCTTTAAGATTTTCTTTCGCGACACTATTTTAATCCTACAGCAAAATATCAAAATATCTAAAATATATGTTCAAAAAAGACGCAACTGCCTATTAAGAATTAAATATTAAAAAAAAAAAAAAAAAAAAAAAAAGAGTATCTGAAGTAGTTTTTAGAATAACATGAAAAATAGTATTCTCGATTGCGATTACGTTTCTTTTTCTTGATTGTATAACTATGTGTTGAAGCTTAAGAAATTACGAATGGGAATTTTAAATTTCATTAATCAGCAGATAAATAAATACACCTTTTCAATTAAATTGATTGATTGAAGATACGATTTTGCAATCTTTTCGCATATAACAATTCGGGAAGTTTCCGGTTCTTTTTTTGCTACGTGTGTAGCTAACACAAACATTAATCAGATTCCCCTGATATACCTTTTTATGACATCCAGTGAATAGACTAGCAAACTTAGATTTCTAGGAACGTCTCGATAACCGAATTGTTTCTGACAAAAGTACGCCTCCCATAAGAAAAGAATTCTTATGAAAAAGGTGATGCTGATAGTGGTTGGCTGTTTTTATCATTTCTTTTTAGGATTCGTTCTAATTATCTCAAGCAGAGTTTTTGATTTAGAAATTAGGATAAAAAGGTATAGTTTGGTTTTCTAGATAGATTGTGTTTTGAATGTTCCATTAATATATATATCTGTATATGTATGTATATAAACTTGGAGACAGCTGTACAACTTTTTCATTTTTGTTGGTCAAATGTGGGGCAGTTTTCCTTGAAGGTTCCTAAAAAGAAAATGTCAGAAAAACTATTTATAAAATTTTTTACTAGATCTATTCTAAGGGAAACTATATTTGGAAATTTAAGAATATTAAGTGCTTACTTTTTTTGGGAGGGAGGGAGTAAAAAGAAGGGAGCTTATTTTTTTTAAAAAAAATTATACTCCCTATTACGGTAACGGCTAAAATTACGAGGTACCTATTTTAAAATTAAAAACATACCCTCTCATCAGAATTACTATTAAAAAATTAAAGTGCATCATTTAATAAAATTTTAGCTTAATTGTAATCAACTATAATAATTGTGATCAAGGCAACAAGCGCCTGGGCGTTCGGCAGAGTGAGGAACTGCCGAAACAAAGTTGGAAAGTAAAGTTACGAAAGCGCATTGCCATTGAACGCTGTAGCCAGTAAGCTAAGAAGCATATATAACAATGGGTGGAGAGAGCGTTAGGGGGTGGGACTTCAGTTCGAAGGCGAAAACGACTTCGAGAAAGCTGTCGTCCTCGGGTTTTTGAGAGGTTGTAACTAGATAAAAATAAAGTTAAAATTAAAATGAAATAAATAGAAATGACGTACCGAAACCAATTTAAAGAAAAATGCAATTTAAAAGTTTTGTTTGAAAAAAGAGAATTAACATGAATTGATCTAAGCGCCACTAGCGACGCTTGGTGGATAAAATTGGTTCTAACTTAGGAAAATGGAAAATAAAGTGTAAACAAACTTTTAAGAGCTTAAATCACTAAGATTTCGAAATTTTAAAAATTTTGAAAGCGATCGACAGTGTTACGAGAGGTCCTTTTTGATCATGGGACATTGCCACTTATCGATGTGAAGTCCTGAATTTAAAAATTAAGCAGGATATCAATCAATGAATTGCTTCAATGCGCTCTCAGTCTTTTTAAGACTGGGAAATGAATATAAGAGTGTCCGAGAGCGGCTCTTGGTCTTTTTTGCGATGATGCGATTGACGCATCATACGCGGGGAGTTGTTGAAGCAGTGCATTAGGTATTTGAGGGATCCTATTAAAGAAATTAAATGATTGTTTTTTAATGAACTCTAGAATTGGTTCAATATTTAGATCTTTATGTAGGACTTCGTTCCGGACAAACCAGGGAGCATTAATCATTTTCCTAAGGTGGATATTTTGAAAGACGTGCAGTCGTTTCAGATGGGTGGTTGCCGCAGACGCCCAAATAGGCGACGCATACAACATGATCGGTCTTAAGATCGACTTGTAGAGCAAAATTTTGTGCCTGATCGCCAGCTTGCTCTTACGAGAAATCAAGCGAGTGAGCAATCTGCTCATTCCGATAGCCTTTTGAAGTGCTTTTCGGATGTAGTGGGCAAAAGTTAATTTAGCGTCTAGAACTAACCCTAGGTACTTATATTCAGTAACCCAGGGGACGGGTTGATCAAAAATGATGACTTCTGGCAAATTGCCAATACACCGTTTTTTCGTAAAGAGGAGGCAAGCGCTTTTGGATGCATTAACTTTAATTTTCCAGTCAATGAGCCAGAGCTGTAAACGAGAAATGTATCTCTGCAATCTTGCAATAATTTTCCGATTGCAGATGTCTTGGGACATAATAGCAGTGTCATCAGCATACATTGCTAAATGAATGTTGGAAGCCTTCGGGATGTCATTTACGTACAAAGAAAAAATTCTTGGACTTAAAATCGATCCCTGGGGGACTCCACTAAGGATTGGACGGGGGGAGGAGACTGCATTTTCGACTCGAACCCGAAAACTATGAGAGTCTAGGAACGAGTGAATAATTTTGATAAGTTGGTCCGAAATTCCAAGTCGCATCAGCTTGGAAATAAGCCCACGGTGCCAAATTTTATCAAAAGCTTTGGCAATATCGATAAAAAGCATACCCGTGGCCTTGTTATTGGAAAAGCCTTGCTGGACCGTCTCAGTAACTCTAAGTAACTGTGTTACTGTAGAGCACTTGGGAACAAAACCATGCAGCTCCGGAATAACAATATTCCTGGAATTGTAGAACTGGTCCAGGCGATTCAAAATAATACATTCATATGCTTTGCTCAGCGAACTGAGTAACGATATGGGGCGATAATTTTGAGGTTTCATATCATCAGAATCAGACTTGAGAATGGGGACCACCACGGCGATCTTCCAAGCCTTAGGAAAGTAGCAGTTCTTCATTAAAAAGTTAAAGAGCAACGTAAACAGGAAAATAAATTTAAGAGGGAGGTTTTTAAGGATGCGGTTTGAAATTAAATCCAATCCCGGAGCTTTCTTATTTTTTGTTTTATGTATAAAGTCCAAAATTTCACTAGCCTGGACTGGTTCCAGGTCTAGGCATGTGGGGGAGGCCAAAAACCTTTGGACTTCACGTTTTACTACCTATTATAATTTCAGTTAATAATTTTAATTGAAACAAACAAACAAAAAATAATTATATTAAAAATTTTTGATATAATTTTTGTTCGGAAGGAAAAAATCGTGAATTTATATGTAATGGATATTATGAATCTTTGTTGCAAACAGTAACGAAGAAAACAATCAAGCAGAAATAAGCAATGGTCATGCATTTTTATTTATGTTAGAATTTTTATTTTCACTTTTTTATTCATTAAAAATTACAAAAATGAAATAATGTAGAATAGTAATTTCTTAAATATATAGAATAATTAAATTTTAATTTTTGTCGTATATGTAGTGAAAAAATAGGATTATGAATATCGCATATTGAAGTATTTTATAAGAACTGGGGATATCCCCAGTAATTTTAAACTTGAACAGTTAAACGATTTCAAACTTACAGTTACACGGTTCAATACGCAATATATCTTATTTGGTTTTTATATTTTTTTTTGCTCATCAATTTTAAAAATTCGAATTCTAATTAACATAGCCTTAGGGAACAAAAAGGCTATTGGCAATAGACCACGAAATATTGAGCCGTGGTGAATTGATGAAGTTGACACTTGAGTTGCTAACTTATTCTCCTAATTGCTACTTATACAAAACTGTAGTGCACTAAGTGCGAAGCGGAGGGTTAGCTGCTCTTCAAAAAACCTTTCAAAAATATAAAAGAAGATATATATATATATATATATATCTTTTACATTTTTATATACATATATCATTATATATATATATATATATATCTTTAGATAGATTTAAAGAGATGTCACCAGTTGGCGAAATGAGAATTTAAGTAATGACCCCTTCTCCTTGGAGATTGATTTGGCGACCATTTGTTGACTTGGAAAATTTGGCGACAAATGGAAAGTACTCGAAGGGCAGGAACCTAGGCGAAAAATCGAACGGGTAGAAAGTTACGAACTTTCCGTAAATTTTCTTATGTGCCTTCACATCTAGCCGGTAAGGTATAAATACGCCAAGAGCTGCAGTCGGAGAGTCAGTCTGTATGATGAATTGGTTGGTGTACGGAATCCATTTGCTTGTGGAGTCTGCTTTGTAGACCAATCGGGGAATTGTGGCAGAGTGAGTCTGCTGGAGATTTGGCCTGAATCAAGCGGAACTGAATGAATCTGTCTTTGGAGACTCTGATGTGGAGATCGATCAGGAGATCAACTGAAGCTTTCGTCACTTAAAAGTGGAGCATGCTCGGTGAATTTGCAAAGAAGCAGAGTGTATCTGCTGGGAATTGTTGGCTCCTGCCCTGGAAGTGCAGAATATTACTGTGGTGACTGTCCGTAGGGAGGAGTGATAAGCTGGTGAGCTGAACGTTGCTGAAATAACTGTGACTGTACTTAATGCATGTTTGGTTCCTGTACCTGTGTCATCGAATTGTGCAAGTGCCGTGTATCTGTTATTGTCCAAATTATGGTCCCTGTGTATTGTCTTGAAGATTTACGAATACATCGTCATTTGTCGTTATCCTCTTAGTTTGACTCGATTTTCACTCCCCACACACGCTCGTGCAGAATAGAAATATTTTCGTAACAATATATGACATCTTAATAATGTCATTGTTGTTGAAATAAATTCAGTCATTACTTTCAATTAATTTGAGTTGTTTATTTAATCATTAAGAGGAGGAATGGATGGAAAATAAAGAATTAAGGTAGTGTACAAGACATTTCAGCGTTAGAGTTGTGAGTCTTCCACGGTAAGTGTTAATTGTAGAAAAAGGGACTATTAGACGGAAATCGAAAGTCTTAGAAAAAGGGATTTCTCCTAATTTTTACTACTTCAGCAGTTCGGGAAGCTAATAGTTATATTACAAGAGTTACGAGAAAAACAAATGTTCGCGCTACCTAGAAATGAAAATTAAAGTAGTTTAAACTTGAAAAGGAATGTCATTAAAATTTTTAATTTAAAAGAGAGGGTAATTTTAATTTATAACTCACACACACACACATATATACACGTTTAACCATTCATTTCTTTCCAAAGCCGAAAATAGCAATTTAAGTTACTTTGTGACTCCTCCTCTTCGCTATTTAGGATTTGATCCATCAAAACTCACTAAGCAAACATTCAATAAATAGTTAGAATGGGCAAATTTTTAAACTATTTTTATATTTTTATTCTGTCGAAGAAAAGTCAAAAATAAATATTTGTATTGCGAATGTGGAGAAGTAACTAATTCGCATCCGAAGCCAAATATTATAATTGAAAATTCTACTTATCTTAATAATATCATTTATGTATCCGAGCTAGAAACAAACTTAAATTTGTGGTCCCAGTCAAATATCAGTTATCTGACGATCACTAAATATCCTTGCAACAATATCGTGTGCTCTATGTTCTCTATAAAAGTTACAAGTTAAAATAACTTTCCCCTCTGTTTTACATTGAGTAAATTATCTTTAAAGTGAAGAAAAAAAGCTTTATATTAAACTATTTTCAGCTTCTTTCTCCTACCATATAGCGAATACCATTTTAGAATAGAACTTCTAAACACCTAAAGTGCGTGATCATTGATTTTTCTGCCATGTCAGTCACTATCTTCTAACATTTTTATAAGTTATAGCCTCAATGCAATTATAATGATCTTTCCTAATGCTATGACTGTAGTTTATTAGAAATGAGTTTATCGGATCAATAGTTTCATTATAAGACTCAATTTATTGCAAGCCCTTTATTTTGGCTCTAATACGAATATTTACGCTTCACATTAATGGCTGTATCGTGATAAATTAGCCTATGGAGTATGTAGATTGACATTTGTTCGAAAATTTTCTTTAATGGAATAAAGAATAATGGTAGCCTACTCAGTGCATATTTAACTGTTATTTCAACTTATGCAGGTATTGATAATGTACATAATATCATTTACTAATTGCATATATATTCATAATGTCGATCAGTGTCTGTTTACAATGCTTTTTATGAGAAGTAAAGAGAGAATATATATAATTACTACATCTCAATACATTCTTAATGTCAGTTTTTCTTATCGAATTTGTATGCTAAAAATTAGCTTGGAAACATTTGACATACTTCATTTGTACCTTGAAAATAATTGGAAGTTGCCTTGAAGTATAATATGCACTTTGAGTCAAATGATTAAACGATACATTATGAAACTGATACGCATGAAATGAATCTAGCTGTTATAAAATACAATGAAACAAAAAGAGAAATCAAAACTACATTGAGCTAACCAAAGGTGATGATTTTACAAAGTTAAAACCATTTTCTTTCCTAGAATATCTACCAAAAATATGAGAATTTCCCAGTAAAGGTTTCTATTCTTGGATCTGCATAGATATATAAATAATATATTGATTAAACGTTTCTATAATTCGTTACGCTGATTATACAATACATTGAAATAATGATTATATTGGAAAGTAGATCACCGGAGGTATGAAATTGTTCAGCAATCAAAGAGACTATAAAACTTTTTCCAAGTAAGCTGAAGTTAGTTTTAAAACACCGATATATTTTGTACGAAGCGCAAATGATTGTGTTCCAGAAAATATGTTAACTAGGATGATTATTTTTTTGACTCAAGAGCTCTCTATCTTGTTATTTATTTTTTTATTATAAAAATTGTATTATATCTAGCATTGTGCCATTTCAATGTGTAACGGGGAGGATCCACGTTAAATCTGTTGAGGCTTAAAGCCGTGTTGTGGTGGACAGATCGACGTGTTGTGGAAGTTTGGAAAGGAAGAGGGGCTCTAACTCAGGGTGTTCTCGTCACTTGAACATGGTTATAAACTACGAGGTTCAATAGTCCTTGTATTGCGTCCAAGTGCAATATTAAGGGGACACAGTACTTTAAAAATCACCAAAAGATCGAGAAAAGTTTCATTACTTTATTTTAATTGTATGATTTTTCTAAATATATGTGCAAAATTTCACATCTCTAAAGCTATATTATTTATCGAGTTATTTAAATTTTCTTTTTCTGTGTGTCAAATAATTTAATTGGCCTTCACAATTTTAAGAACTACCATTTCTCAGTTCTTTATTTTTTATGACGGTCATGTACTTAAAATGATAAGATTTTTTTGCAGTCAATATAATATTTTGAAACTTTTCCTAGTTGTTTTTCATAATATGTTTAACAATTCTGTGCCTAGAATAAGGATTTAGATAAACAGTTATTTAAAAAGCATCCACAAAATACGATATAGTAGTATTTTGCGTTTTTTCGAAGTGCCTGAAAAAAAGTTTTTTTTGTAAAACTGCAAGTAATACTAGTACAATGAAACCCATGCACAGATTTGTGAGAAACATTTTTAAGAAAGTGAGCAAAAATTGCTTAAAGGTATCAAAATTTGCAAAATTAGTAGAAATTTTAAAATATTGAAATACACTCTATAATAATAATAATAATAATAATAATAATAATAATAATAAAAGAAACGACGCATCGAGAAGGAGTTGTCCGACGGAGACAAAAATTGAAGGATAGGAAAATTATTTACCGAATAGAAAATGATTGAAATTTCAGAAAAATTTATTCATTTATTTCAGAGTTACATAGTTACAAAATAACGAGCTCAATAAGATGTTGATCCACCTCTAGCCTGGATGCAAGCTGCCATACGATGTGTCATAGAGTGATAAAGCTCTCTGATGGTCTCCTGCGGTATTTCTTGCTAAATTTGCTCCATTTGTCGGGCTAGGTCATCAACATTCCCTGGTAGATGCAGACGCCTTCCCATCTTACCCCAGACATGCTCGATTGGAGAGAGATCTGGCTGGACAATGAAGTGTTTGACAAGCTGTAAGACAGTTCATAGCAACACATGCAGTATGTGGTCTGGCATTATCTTGCTGAAAAATAAGGAAAGGGTACTACAAAAGGAACGTTAGCAAAACAGGTCTCAGATTGTTGTCGACGTACCGTTGTGCTGTAAGTGTGCCTCTAACGACCAAAGGGGGCAGGCTATCAAGGAAAATGGCACCTCAGACCATAACTCCTAGTTGAGGGTCTGTGTGGCGTGCAATAGTGAAAGCAGGATCAGCACGCTGCCCTGGGCGTCTCCAGATACGTCTTTGATGATCTTCAGGAAACAGTTGGAAGTGGGATTCGTCGCTAAACACTAGACTTCCCCAGTCAGCATCATTCTAACCTCATCGAGCCAAGCACCACTGTAATCTGGTTCGACAGGGTGCAGGGGTGAGGGGCAGGTGGCGTAGTGGTCGGTACGAGTGTAGATTTCGCTCTGTCCACCGTCTGTAAATGGTCATGGTGGACACTCGTGTGTGGTTCGCACGTCTGATGGTTGATAACGAGGAATCAGGTGCTGCGACAGCTGATCTGAAAATCACTCTGTCCTCACCATCTGCTGTGACCCTAGGTTGACCGCTATCATCATGACGCTAAAATATGCCATTGTCGACCCATTCTTGCCAACATCTTCTAATCGCCGCTTCGCTTCGACCCATATGACGAGCGTTTCTCCGATTTGCCCAACCTGCTTCTTTCAATCTAATGATATGACCTCTTTTAAACTTTGACTGTTGCTGGTAATGAGCTCGAATCATTCGGCGAGCCATTTTTTTATTCGTTGAATGGTATCCAAAATCGCAGTGCAACAGAAAATTCGACCATCAGATTGGGAATCGCTTCTTATACACACCTTCTGAATGCGCAGTTCCGATGCTCTGTAGCTCCCAATATTCGTTGATTGGACACCAAATTTTAATCATTTGCATGTTCGGTCTAAATGTCTTTGCATGCGAAATTTCATTACAATCGGAAAACTCCTTCTTGGTGCGTCGTTGTTTTTGTTATAGAGTATAATTTGAAAGAAATTTAAATTTTAGATAAGTGTTTGTTTGAAAATAAAGGTTTCCACCCCCCTGAAATAAAAATTTTATGTTTGTTCAAATAGGATGAGCAAAAACCTTTTCTTGTAAATATCTAATTAAAAAAATATTGCTCTCAGGGTTCTGTGTCCCCTTAAAAATAACCAATCACTGTGCCTTTCGTCTGACAGGCTGCTTTGAAAGCTTTCTAGTTTTCGCTTTTCCCTCCGGACAGCTCTGACAGTCTTAGGAAAGGGGATATGGATTCGAGTTCTGACTATACCAAAGACCATGATACAGAATAATAGCACTATTGCATGATAAATCAAACTGGACCTCAAAATCTTTACGTTACTTGAACTGGAATTGTGAAGAGTAAGATACCAGCTCACACATAACATATTCGTCGCAGAAGTCTGTTATATAGATATAATCCAATGTTAACTGGGGAAAAAAAGACAAGTCTCATAATTTCTCAAAAGCACCAATCCGCTTAAAAAGTCTTACAACTATTCACCTTTTTATTATATTAATCAAGAGAAAAAAAATAATGTCATGTAAATTTATATATTGAAGGGAATCCTTAGATTTATAACATTTTCAGTGCTTCGAATAAATTATAAGCAAGAAAATAATTTTAAGTGACCTCTCTCTCTCTCTCTTCTTCTGTTTCTTCAATTAAAAATATCCCCTCAAATTTAAATTATACTCCAATTTCATTATTCAAATAATTGAAGGGAAAAGATGTAGTTTTCTTTATTACAAATATTTTTCATGCAAAATGTTTCTTGCCTATATACTATTTATAAGATATTAAATTTTTTTTCCTTAACAAATCTGTAGACCTTTAAAGAACATGTTAGTTGTCGTTCAAGTTTTAAATTAAGAAAAGACAAGAAAATATTGTAATCTTAATAATTCATTCTTGATTAGTACTTAGTTATGCTAAAATACTCGTATGATCTCAACTAAATAAGTAGTTCTAATATTTCACACAGCTACACTTCTTATTCCTAATTTTTCCAACAATTTTCAAATAATATGAATGAAATATTAGATTTAAACTTACAGTAATGCCACACACTTTAAAAGATACGATATCATTTTAAAAGCTGAAATACTTTGATATTTTCATAAAATAATATACGTTTTCAAAAAACAATAAATCAATAAAATTATGTAACTTCCTGATTTTCACATAAATTATCAGTTATTCTTAAAGAACTTTGAAATGAATAAGGAATGAAAATTATATTGATTATTTTGATCTAGGCACTGAAGTCCTTGATTGTAAAGGAGTTATAAAAATTACTCAAGTGTGTGATCATGATACAAGCCTAAGGATTTAAATTTCTTAGATTTACGCATATCCCTAGATTATGGAATGAAAGTGATATTCTTTCCGGAACAGCTATAGTTTTATTTAAAATAGGTTAAAAGCGAATAACCGGAGAAGAAAGCGTAAGCAACGGAAGTGATATTTCTGATTTTTTTAAACCATTGAAATCGTTCTTCAGAACTCACAAAGGAAAGAAATCTTTTAGAAAATTCTGTGTCAAAATTATTTCAAGTTCCAGAAAAATCTCCCAGGAATAAAAAAAAACACTCCTTTTTAATGAAGATTGTAATAAATGGAACTAAAAATGTCGTGTAATTGCTTGTAAGAAATTTAATGGAAAAAATAATTACTTTCAGATGAAGGACATTCATAAATTTTATCTAAAAACTACTATTGTGGGGTTACTATAAAATGATTTTTAAAAGTGGCTTTTGAATAGTTCCATAACACAATCTTGTTTTCATTCTAGTAAAGAAAAGTTATGTTGTTTATAATGCAAATTTCAGATTTTTTTGTTACTTATTATTACTTAAAAATATAATAACATTACATAATCTAAAAATATAAACCATTGTACTATTTTTTTCTATTGTCGTTTCTCAAAAGACACAAAAATGTTTAAATTTTAAATCATTTATATAATCGTGTATTTTTGGCAAATTTAAAGTAGCTAAAACTCTATTTGTGGATCCATTAGATAATTCATAATGTTGTGTTTTAGATATTTTGATGGATATGAAGAACTACGTTCTGTTTCTTAAAAAATGTAATTTTTCTTAGTATCTCCTACTTGTTTAGCAAATGTGAACGTGTGTTTTCTTATTAATAATTCAAAAATATAACTTCAGTGTGATATTCTTTTGATTCCCCACTCTCTCTGCTGCATTATATATATATATATATATATATATATATATACATATACTTGTTTATATAATTATAAAATACCATTGACATATTAATATTTAAACTTAAAAGTTACTCTTAAAAAATATGCTTAAGAATACTTAAATTTTGGGGTTACCTGTACTGAAGTAAAGGAAGAAAAAAAGCTCCTGTGTATCATTTAACTCGTGTGGTGATTGGATGTGAAAGAATAGTTCCACTGAAGCTCATGCATATCGTAAGAGGCTACTAAAAAAAGGTACCAAATGTTTGGGGTATAACCGCGTTCCCTGCTCCAGGGGATTATATCAGGGGACTTCAAGGGCTTGTCTTCTTTAGGAAGGTATGGGTCTCATGACCCCGAGGCACCCGAGTGATCTTTTTCTTTCCAATGGGATTTACTGTCTTTGGTAAACACGGGTGATGTGCCCCCAGGATACCTTAGCAGTCCTTCTCCATTTTCGACCCTCCTTCTTCACAACCAATTTTTTAAATCTTTTTTTCAATTCTTTCTCACGTCTAGATCACAGCTTTACACTTTACTAGCTTTACACTCACACACTTTTTTTGGCGCAGTATGGTCACATCTGGCTTTTGCACCATTAAAAAATACTATCATTCACTCTTTCAAATGTCTAGATCACACACTGGCCCTATCTGCACCATTAAACTTCTTAATTACTCACTCACTCACCTGTGCGTCATTTTCTTAAAAATTTTGGCAGCAGACAGCAGGAAATCTATTAAACTTGAATGACATTCGGAAACGCTTCATAGTGAGTACATAAACAAACCCCTAGAATTCTTCAAATTAAAACTTAACTCACTTGGAAATCAAAAGTTTTCTTTTAAAAAACTATCTGGCAATTAAAAAGCTTTACTTGCCGCTTACAAAGTTTCATATAAAATAGTCAGCAGTAAAAACCCTCACATTACAGGTGAAAAGCTTATTTTGCCTACTGCAATTGAGTTATAGCAAGTATGCTTGGATATAATTTTGACAAACGATTACAATCTTTACCTCTAACAAGTGATATTGTTGCTTGTCGAATTGCTGATAGAGCTGAAGATGAATAGCGTCAGCCTATCGGGATGTTGCGTGACAAATTGTTTTCAATTCAGCTTGATGAGCCTATAGATAACAATAAAAAGGCTGATTTCATTGCCTATGTTCAATTTTGTGATGGTATGTCAGCAATAGACTTCACCCCCAGGATAATCCTAGCGATTTTTCCTTCGGTTTTTTTTAACCTCCTTTTTACAAATTTTTAGCTTTTTTTATTATTGGATTACAGTTTAAGCAAATGTTTGGCTCAGCAAAGCTAGATTTGGATCTTGCGACATAATCTCCCCTTCTTTCATCCACTCACTCGAGTCCTGATTCCACTAAAGACCAGCCGTATAGTGGGACTGATTCACGTTAAATCTGTTGTAGCTCCAAGACCTCACTCTGTTGTAGAGTGGAGCTTAAAAGAACCGGGTGTCAGCTCAAGTGTCTTCCGTGTCAATTGACCGTGGCTTAAAATCGTGAGTTCCTTCGTTACTGACCCTCGTGTTGTTTCTTAGTCAGACGTTAATAAATAAATAAATCTGCCTGAGACCTTTCACAGGTGCTTATTTTTTTAGATAAGTATGAAATTTACGACTTCGAGGTCCTACAAGTGTTCTTTCCTCATTTTCATGGGGTTTACTTGGGACTTAGGATTATATCACATTTCCCCTTTAACTAACCCTCTGGGGATTTTAAAATTTGAATTTTTTAAAATAAGACCTATCCCCAATAATGAACATGATTGTGTAATAGCGTTGCATTGAAAAGTAACACGAAGGCTATTAACGTAGAACCTCGTAATTTTGAGAAGGACGACACATGAACTGAAACCTTCTGCAAACTTCTACACCATGCCATTGAGAGGACTAAGGACCTCAACCAAATTTAACGCCCATCAGAGCTCGTACCCGCAACTCGACGTTACAACACCGGTTGAGAATCCGTGACATGATTATTAAGCTACCACGGCCACCCAATAAAAAGAAATGTGATTCAGGAAGATTAGATTGAAGTATGTGGTATAATGAAATGGATTTGGTAAATTACATTTGCAAACGGTGATGAAATGAATAATAGAGAGTTAGATAATAGGAAATTAGTTACTGTTTTAACTAGCGTCTGAGCCAAGATACTCGTTATTTAAGAAGCGGGTAGCAATATCCTAGAATACATAGAGAAAGGTTCCAGACTTGAACTCTCAATTTTAGTTTATTTATTCACCAGAACCCGAGTGAGTTAGTAAGAAAAGAATTAAATATGTTTTCTGAACTATAATAAAAGCGCGTTCAGAAAAGATTACCATATAGGGAGTTAACACATGGATAATATTTTAAATATTCATATCTTGAACGAAAAGAATTTGATTGTCATCTGCCTTTCTCTTCATTCGACTGTGTAATTTAGTACTATGTAATTACATTTATAATAGAATGAGAATCACATAATAATCAACAGGCGTTACATACTATATGAATTAAATACCAGGGGCATACATATCCGGGATGCTCTATTAATCCCTACTTTTGACCCTCTTGAATGTCAACCAGAACTTCAACTCTTTTTCTTTCCCTTTCATCTTATGTTTAGATCACACTTATGTATTTTTTTCAATTATTTATAT
This sequence comes from Nephila pilipes, assembly GCA_019974015.1. Classification (NCBI taxonomy): domain Eukaryota; kingdom Metazoa; phylum Arthropoda; class Arachnida; order Araneae; family Nephilidae; genus Nephila; species Nephila pilipes. The sequence goes on along the minus strand of BMAW01041799.1, from coordinate 7,876 downwards.
TTCATTTGTTGTTAGTAAAACCAACGAGTTTGGTGCTTCTTGATTAAATGTGACATTTAGTAAATTCCTAGGTTTTATTGGAGGAATCTGCGAAAGATGACTCGTGATGAATAAATAATTGAGTCTGCACATTATATACATATCAGACTAAAAATCCTTTCATAGCGTGGTGTGTAAGTCATTAAAGTAAGGTATGCGCTCAGATGTCTTCCTGAGGCTTTGCTAATTGTTCAAAATTCCTCGTGAACCTCAAAAGTTCTATTAATTGAAACCCGGATATGTTATAGTATTCGAACAATATAATAAATTTAGAAGACAGATATATTTAAAAAATAAGAATAGAGGAATAAAAAAATGCAAATTAGAAAAAGTTTTAATTAAAGATTTGGAAGAAAAATGATATCATTAGAGATAAATAGAAGATGAATGGAGGTTTTGAGAAAAAATTAATGTTATTTTAAATTAATGGAATTACAATTTTCAAGACACAATGAGAGAAATAACAATTTCTTAGATTTTGCCTAAACATATTACAAGAAAAATATAAAATCTCCGAGTGGCGTCAAAAATATTATTTCATTAACATCATTTTGATAGATAAAAATGTATCAAAATGATGTTAATGAAATAAAATAACAAGAAAGTAAATTTTATTGTATTAAAATTAGTTTATATTTTAAAATTAATGCTCTATTTTTATAATATTAAATGGAAGCCTGCAAATATGCAACATAAAAAAAAATCCTTCATATCGCGATGTTGAAAGAAATAGAAATGCCTTTTTCTTACATATGAAATGTTAAAAAAGTGGAATTTTTTTCCTCTAAGAATTAGTGAACCTTTTATGCATCATCTCGGAGGACTTACTTGGTTATACATTCCAAAGAGACAAATAGATAACAAAAGATGCATGCTGTACGTGCTTTATCAGTGTGTATTTACCTCAACAATAAAGACGACATTTAAGGAGACACTGGTTTTCGGAATCTGTATCCCCTGACATGCATTGATTGATTACTTTCTCAGTTTATTATATATTCATAAAAGATTAATATTTTAAGCATATTTTCAAAACATTTTCATCGTCTAAGAATGATTCTTTTTGCATGAATGAGTAAGTTGAACTCGCTTAAGTGTATGTATTGCGCTCTATCATACGGGATATTGTGTAAAAGGTCAAAGGTCGAGAAAAGATTCGATATCTAAAGCAACATCATCCAGCAGTAACAACTGAAAAGCGAGATAATAAGCGCTGCAGCGTTCGTGTTTTAATGGGAGATGGGTTAATTTATGCACAGATTTAAAGTGATTGTTCGGAAATCATTTTTCGCAGTCGGATTTTTGAAAATGAGTAACTCGCTTCTGCTACAAAAAAAGTGAATAGGAGATTTTTAAAAATAATAAAAATATGTGGCAAATATAAGAGGAATGTGATTTAAAACAAAAGATAAAAGTGAGCACGTGAAAGAATGAGAGGCTTAGTAAAAGAAAAAAAAAATATTTCGAAAGAGAAATCGATGAATATTTTTGGCATAGAAGCCGAACTGGAGGTATTTTAGTTACTGCAGTTTTTACAAAAGTTAAAAGCTTACGGTTTGATTTTACTGTGCTCCGGAGATCTCTAAGACTGTTATATTTTTAAATATCTTTTCTACTGTTTATTTTATCCTTATAATTTGAATCGTAAATAACAGTAACCGTATCTTTAAACTTTATCGTAACCTTTCCTTCCCTTTTTTCATGAATTTTGATGAGTACTTTTTTTTTAACTTCATTCGATACCATCTCTCAAATTTTGAAAGATGCGATTTTCTTCAGCTTTGATAACAAAGACAATTTAAGAATCGATGAAGATTTTGAGTATGGTTTAAAGGGAAATAGTTTTGGAAATATGAATATTTAAAACTTTTCCTATATTGAATTTAATTTTTAAAGAAAATTTTAGAAAACTTCTGATTTTTCAGAAAAAATATTAAATATCATTCAATTTTCTCTTATTCCGATCTGTTCTCTAATCACAGCCATTGCTATAAAGTTTTTAAAGAGAACGATCAAAAGAAATATAGGCGTAATGCATAAAAAATGTTTATTTTCTAATGTTTACACACAGATAAAATCTGTAGGATTTATTATACTTTCAAATATTTTGCTAAATAATCCTAGCGTAATGTTAGGCAAAATGAACACACATAATGTTATTAAAACATGTCAAAACCATTCTTCTCATCCAAATTATTGCTTCGCGTCAAGAGAATAAAGATTTAGTTAAATTCTCCCCAAAAAGAATTGATGTTTTGAGTCAACAAAATTTTAGCTTCAATATATTTTAGACAAAGTCAAAATGACGTCTTTATTTGTGAGAGGATATCTCGTAATCCAGTCTGAAGTCCGAGTGGTGACGTAACACTTACCAAATATCAATACAATCTGCTTTTCAAAAACTTTCAGTTTTACTGAAAAGTCCTCTTAAGCCCATCAAAAGTGAAAGCCACGAGAGAGTACTGTATTATCCGACTATCCCTTCTCTCTCTAAGTCTTAGATATTGTGAAATTCATAAGCCCAGTTTAGGATACTTAAATTATTCTTCATATATCTTTACGCATTCAAATTTTCCAAGATTACAGAAATAATATTATTACATGAAATTTTAGCTAAACGTTTCGATAAAAATCACTAGTACTTATGCATTAGTAAATGATTATCCAAAAATTAAAACTTCTATTTCTATATGTATTTATATTAAAATTTATTTTGTCCAGGTACTTTCAAAAATATATTAATGCTATACAATCGCAGAAAATAATTAAAAAAATGCTGAATAATACTTTGAATATAATACGCATTGCATTAAATAAAGCTTATAAGTTAAACCCCCTATATGTACTGTTTAACTCGTAAAAACGATACTAGTATGTTACGAGATTTTATATTTGTATTTAGAACATGATCATATATACATTAAAAAAGAGCATAAGTAAGTCAAAAGAAACGAAAGCCGTACTTTCATTTTATCTTCCTTTTAATCATTGTATTTATTATGCATTGTAATTACGCGCTCCAAATGATTGTAACACTTAAATTTATGAGGCATATTAGAAACAAGGGTTTTTGATCTTCATTTGTTCCCTTTGCTTTAACTTCAAAATTTACATTCACTTTTTGATTTCATTATTTAAAATTTGTTTAACATTATTTAAATGTTATACTTCCTTTATTAACATTTATTACCTTTTCAACTCACTTGTATTACTCTCATTCTCATTCATTTCATATGATTGATCTTATCAGGAGTTTATTTTCTTTAGATACGTACGGGAAGTATGACCCCGAAATGCTAAAGTGATTCCTCCTATGGGGTTTACTGTCTTTGGTAATCACGTGACGCGCTCCCGGGACTCTGTGATTTTTTAAAATTTTTAACCCTTTTTTAAACTAATGCTTGCCTTTTTTTTTCTTTCAATTACTTTATGTCAATATCAGATACATTTCTAACAATTATTTTTAGACACTTAGTTCCTTGTAACTTAACGCGTGTTTGTCAAATATGGTCCTAAAGCTTTTGAAATCAACCAACCAGTCTTCTCATGAATGATTCAATGAAATCAACTATTTTAAATCAATTATAAAAAAAGAAACGAAGTTGAATTATATTTTAGATAATATTTCTATTACAATGAGCTTTTCAACACATTTCCAATTTAAAACATTAGTAGAATTACACATATATACAAGTTATTCATGGATAGAAATGCACTTTTATATGACATTTATTTAAAAAGTAAAAGTGTCTTGAAAGCCTTTTGAATATTTCCCCCACAAAATAGGATACAATTTTTTTTTAGTTGAAGGAAGTTCCAATATTATGAGGTAGAAAAGCACATTTAAATTCAGATCACTTTGAGCGCTGCATCATTTATGTCACGAACTGTTGGAAATTCAGCATTTGCAATAAAGTTATCACCCTGAGAAGACATACTGCTGAAACCTTATCACAATTCTTTTGAATTTTTCAGTTTTAAGCTGAGACAGCATCAAGCGAGGAATCTACATCAATAGAGTAAGCTTTATGACTGCTAAAAATCTTCAAACAATTGTATCTAAAGTTTTTTGGGAACTAAACTTTTCTGATTTTTGTAAAATAACGTTTTTATATTTTTCATTTGTAAGTTTCTATCGATCATGCGTCATTTTATGTTAGGTTGATCTAATTCCTTTTTACTTTTGGATTCAAACATTTTATTTATATTCTTGGAATTGTTTTGGAAATTTTTCTCACGTCTTCAATTTCGAAATATAAAATCAAGCTTTTCTGTTGTAAAAAACAGATTATTTGGCTATTTAAAAGATTATTTGATACAGATAACGAAACGGAGGCACTAAAATTTGTTATCACCGTAAACTTAAGCCGTGCGAAGAAATTCAAGTTGAGGAGATGATTGTGATGAATAACTTAGTTTTCTCTAACGAGATTTTCTGTAAATTTTCTTCAAAGTGCATTTATATTTTTGTGCAAGAGAACATAAAAGCCATTTTAAATTATAATTTAATATATAAAGCCCAGCTCATTTATGGAGCAAACGTGTTTTCTTTTATTATGTTAAATGATTTTAAGGCCCGGAATTTCAACATTTGAAAAATTGTACGATGCATAATTTGCATAACTATAAAATATCTTTCTGTTATATAACATATATATTTAAAGTAATATCTCAATAGTTAGAATGCTTTTATCCAAAGCTAATAAGCCACCAAGGTATTGCAATTAATGTATTATTGTTAATTAATGTAATATGAATTATTGTTTCACCCATTACGAAAAAATCTGATCTAATAATTAAATTTAATGATGAAATTTTCATTTGATTTAAAATGAATCTTTTGTAGATGTAAATTGTGTTTATATTTAGCAATGAAAAGTATAATTTTAATTCCATTTTCGGATTTTTTTTAAGATTGGTTAATTTGATTTCAATTTCGATTTTCTTTCTAATATGTTTGATTCATATGATATTAACCTCAATAATAAAGTTAATATATTTTTTTTGTTATTTTATTAGGAGATAGTATTAATTTACTACAAAGTGCATAAATGATGATAAAAAAACACAGTTTTTTCTAAAACCTGATGCAACACTCTAACCGCTATGAATAGGAACTATAAAAAAAACCATGCAAAATATTTTATTAGATAAATATGATTTCATTAAGAGCTAGATTTAAATGATAACTATTTAACTGTAGACAGAATTGTTAAACCTTTATGCTGATACCAAATATTTCTTCTCATTTTGAGACCCTCAATGCAGCTTGGACATTTGATACAGCTCAAATAATAAGAATACAGGTCTTGAAACTTCAAAGGACTTTAATATCTTTTTCTTTTCTGCAATCAGTGTAAATGTCCCGATTTGTATCTTTTTAATTTCGAAAAGTACCTTAATGGAAAACATTTATAGAAATTATGCATTTGATGTATAAATCGAAGTAGGTGTATAATACTTTTTACTTATGTTTGCAATGATATTTATTTTAATATTACATAACGATTAGATCAAAAACCATTCATAAATCAGGTTTTTAAACAATATATATTTAAATAAGCTTTATTTCTGGCATCGTCAGAATGATTTTCTTGAATTCATTATAAACAACTACTATTAAATGATAAGTGATACAAACAAGTTTGATCACTTTACATTCCAAGACGCTTTGAATGTATTAGCAACTATGTGACACTTTTGGAACTCCTTTTAAACCTTTTGATCTCTCTACAAAAATGTGATATGTTAATAGTATTATATAAGAGTTTTTGAATTATATATAAAAAAAAAAAATTGAATTAATTTTCCATGCAAACTTTTAAGTTATTTTTCATGACTTGTAAACCTTTTTTTAAGAACTTAAAAATCTTAAATTACTTGACCCTGTGTACTTAAAAATTGTTTATTTGTATTTGAATAATTACATTACCTGAGAGAAAAATAGAACTTTTGTTATGATAGTCAATAAAAGATTTTTACGATCAGAAAGTGCTTTTTAGAATACCTTTTTATCAATCTCTCCTCACCATCTCTTATGAATTATTTAAGCTAAAGTTTTCTTTACTCATTGTTCGTTTAACCTGTTACGTACTAGAAAACATCTATAAATAGTATAATCACCGTAAATTTCTTCTTGTATGTAAATGGCACTGCATATCAATGAGTAGTGGGAATATTTTTGTTTTAAGCCGATTATATGCAAAATAATTATAATGACAAAATGTGAATGATAGTCATATAATATATATATATATATATATATATATATATATATATATAATAGCTTTATTGATCAATCAACAATTATTCGAAGGCGATTTTTGGAAAAAGGATGATGATTATTTTCATAAAATCAATAGCATTGGTTTACTGTTTTAAAGCATTTTAGTTCATTTACTCACTAATGAGAATGTGGATGCATTACTATTCTCATTCAAATCTTTTTCAGACTTTTAAAATGTATTATTTTTCCATTAACATAAATATTGTTGCATTATCTTCACTCGAGAATTTTTTTTATTTCGTTATTTATATTTTATTTTCACGCTTCCCTAAACTAATATCTTTAATTTCCCATTGTTTAAATTTATAATTACTGAAATCCTCTCTAATTATTATAGTAAAAAAATTATGAATGAGATTTGTAATACAGATCTGAAATCTAAAATAAAGTTCCCAGAAATGGTGACTTACTACATAAAAATGCATTTGATCGCTCAATATATTCCATCTGTTAAATTATTTGTGCGTCTTTGTGTATGTTGATACCTACTTTAATTTTTTTTCTTGCTTATTTGTAACTTGAAAAACTTTTGAAACTTTGAACTCAAAGTTGTATTCTTCATTAGAAATTAGTTATCGTATCGGACATCAAAGAAACACATCCCATGTATGTAACCTATGAAAATCACATTCTTTAACCCTTTTCTGTACTTTAACGAGTCTGACTTGTGATGAAGATTTTGACCCATAGACTCGTTGAAGGAAAATTAGGCCAAACGTAAATATCACGAGTCAGACTCGTGGAATGATTTTTTTTTCGATAACAATAATGATTTAGTTCTTACCAGTGCGCCATGAAATTTGGTGACGATTCTTATAATCTACAGTACAAAGAAAGCGTACAAATGGTTTTGAACTTTAGTTTTCGAAGTAAAATTTAATAAACTCTTACAACATGCAAGCGTTTACTTGAAAGCAATGATAATGAATGCAGTGATAGTGACGTGTTTGTACCAATCCAAAAAAGTACAAATAGTTTAATTACAGATGAGAGTATTGAAGAGGATTATACGACGCGTCAATCATGTGCATCATGAATTTGGCAAACACACCAAAGTGAAAAACACACCAATAATTAGAAAATATTCTGAAACTCCCGTCATAAAAGCATGTTTCAAATAATTTAAGCGAGAACCCATTATTATTAGAATTGCTTTGCATTATATTTGAAGCAAATTTTGGTAAATACTTGTTACCGAAACAAACGCACGACGAGCGAAAAAGACGGAAAGTGTATGACATTTGGTACTCTGTTACCTTCGAAGAAAAGAATACCTACTATGAACACTATGTATTTTGATGGCACAAGTGAAAAAATAAAGTATTCATATGTATTAATTTAAAAGAACGCCCTGGCATCGGATTTTGCAATTTCGGATCATGATTAGTTGTCGATGACAACACCTGGTACCTCACCACTCGTGTACTAGGCAGCGTTGTTTCATTCAGCGTGCAGTAAGAGTAGGAATACATTTTCAAAGTTATATTGCTTTATTTTATTTTGGAGACCTTTCTTCTTTTCCTATATATATATAGGAAAAGAAGAAAGGTC
>BMAW01041796.1:373-15365 GCA_019974015.1 Nephila pilipes | reverse complement strand
TCGAGAGATATTCAAGACGATCCGTAGGTTCGAGTCCTGATGCCGCTAATCAGTTTGACTGGTGTATTTTAAAACAAATCCTCTCGTAAAATGCTAACAAATTTAGGAAAGTGAAGTACCAATTCTGGTGCAGCTTGATTGTAGCTCTAAAATTACAAGACTTGTCTCTAACAGCCTTTGTGTTACTCTAGAACTATGTTACATGAAACCAAAACAGTTCAACGTAAAATTGTATTGATATCTCAAAGTTTGTGAAGCAAACGTTTCTATAATAAACGTAAGAACATTTATATTTGATATTTTTAATCCATATTATTCTAAATTTATGGAATAAATGGGCAAAAGAAAACACTAATTTGAATACCTACTCATAAGCGCTATCAAGAAATATTTATTAAATTGTGAAAAAATTCGGGATATTTTATTCAAGACCCATTTATCTCTTAGAATTAATCGTACCCTGAGAAATCCCCTCAAGAGGTCAAAGGCGATGAACAGTCTCTTGTAAGAGTTGTTCTCTCCCACTTCGGGCCTCTTCTTATCGAAATTCACAGGATCAAAAGAACAAACTATTTATAGATCGGAAATCGTCGACGAATTCTGATATAAAGTATATTTATTGCAGGAGAACAGATAACAATTTTATTGCTCTCGAGGGAAGCATATCCAGATAAGACGTTTCCAAGCGCTCTTGGACGGCGTTCGAAATAAATCCATCTATCTCCCGACATTTGCATTGAATGGGATTGGTAAATTAGACAGTGATTATGCCGAGAAAATAAAAATGAAATTTACGGTCAATGTCAAGTATGTAATTTGAGAAATGTTACTTTTTTTCTCCTTCCAAACATGGCATTCGTAAGGACTTACTTGAACGTGAATTCAAGTGTAATCCTCTCGGAATTGTTAATGGACGGGATTTTTATTGCATTACTTGAAACATTCGGCTTTAGTTTTTCTTTATTGTCTTTGGCATAAAATTACGTCTAAAAGGAAAATATTATGTTAATGTTACAGAAATTATAGCGGAAGTCACAGCATGGAAACAATTGGTAAATATTTTATGACAGTAATAGTGAATGCTGTACCTTTGCGAATGACCTTTATAGGTTTTTAAGGTTCATGAAAATGTTCTTTTACCATCATAAGATGCTTTTAAGTTTTTTTGCCACTTACCTGTAAGAAACAAAATTTATAGTTAATGGATTACAGAGTGCATAATATTACAAACTTATATTATTAAATTGTACAGTCAGGAAATTAATTATTTCAAAACTTTCAATTTTTTTAAAAAATTAATGCGACAGAATTAACTTTTACCCTGAACCTTTTTTAGCCTATCATTATGCACCTCTCTCTTGACTAAGGAAATTTGTCCTTTTTTTTTTAGAAGAAAAAAACAACAACTTAGAATAGAAACTGAGTTCCTTGATATTGGCGATTCTTTGATTCCTTGATTAATTATACTCGTAGAATGCATATTACGAGAACAAAAGTTTAATTTTATCTGTAAATTACTCAAATTCTTTAATTTTGAGATTATAAACATATAATAAATTATATTAAGAATCTGTGGTAGACATTTACAAGAAAGTTTTGAAGAGCTACTGCCTTTAAAAACAATAGTTCTTTAGTAGTTGAGTGCAATTCAAGTCTAAAATGCTTTATAATAAACCTTTTAAGACATTAAACCTTTCTAAGACTTTCGATTTCATTGCTTCATTATGGAAGTTTGTACTTGAAATCAGCATGACTTATCTCGAATTCTTTATAGCAAACTTTTTTTTGCCGTTGCATCCAACTGGTTTATCGTTAGTATATTTTTACTTTATACTTCAGGAAATTAATGACAGCCGAGAATCAATTTTTTCTGTCATTTGGAAGTGAAAGAATCTTTCTGTACAGCCTTAAGCGATTTATGTGTCCAAATTTCACATTAGCTTATGAATTTCCAAGTCTCATTCTGTACATCGACATTGATTCATAGTTAGTTTTGCTTTGGTAGTCATTTGCTGCTAAATTAAAATTTGATTGCTGCCGCGTCAAGTTGCCACCGTCAGTGAGGCCAGGATCGATCAACTATGTACACAAGTAAAAGTAAGAAGAGAAAAACAAAGTTTCTCTGCGTGTCGAAACCCAATTAAGTCGTTTTTTTGAAAACCTTGCACTTGTTAAAAACAGTCAATTTTCATCTATGTTTCACTCGATAGATGACATTCATGAAGCTGATAATAATAAACTTATATTTCTCAAGAAGACGTCTTTTGGAGATGGATAAAAGGAACATAACGTTTTGTTTAAGACTTTAGTCTCCTTTGATTATCCTGTTAGCTCTCGCGTTGCTTCTAAGTGCAGCATTAATAAACTATCGGATCAATCTAACCTTGTTCATACTGTTTGCAGTTAAAATGGGGATGTGTTCGTAACAAGTGATTACGAGATATGGTGTTCGTAGCATCGAAAAGGGTTTGTTTTTAGTAAGCCTCATGGCTCACTAGACTGCTGTCTAAATCGCATTCGTTATCACGACGCCTTTCACACCACAAAAATTCTGTCGTAATTTTTCCGGCCGATGAGATCATCTTTGCCTTTTTTTTTTTTTTTTTTTTTTTGGAAAAAAATTCATCGGAAGTAAACTAACGTTTTAATTTTTATCTGATTTTATTCGCATAATGATGAATCCTGGTCTCACTGAAGGTGGGAACTCGACGCGGCAGCAATCAAATTTTAATTTAGCAGCAAATAACTACCAAAGCAAAACTAACTATGAACCAATATCGAATTTGTTTTGGTTCCTTTTAACACATGGAAGAATCCAATGGTAATAACAATTTACTTTAATGACGCCACCTGTCCTCAAATACATGTATTTTCTGAACCCCCCTCGTATTGTATTGATGAGATTTCTTTTGATAACTCTATACAGACTAGGAGTAAAATATCTGCTTTCGTTGCAATATATCTTCTTTACTGTATTTTGGGGTGGCCAAATCTGTTCAGTTACATTATCAGTAAATTTCACAACAGCTCAAAAGTTTCTTAGAATCGTAGCTGCGATACGTTTTACAAGGAACTGGAACTTGAATAAATACATATCTAACTACAGAAAGAGAAGAAATTTATTGACTCTCCGAAATTATCTATGTGTGTTGATACTTAATCCTAGACGTGATAGGTAATACCTATCAAAATTTGCTTCTAATTTATATCTTTTTTCTTTGAAATGTAATAATAAATTCGACTGAGAATGTTTGAACTCTTATTAATCTATAAATTCAATCTAACGAGAGTGTAAAGAACTGTGAGATACAATCTTAACACTCATAAGTTAACAGATAAAAAAATAGTAATTTTTGCAGCTAATGTTTTATTAACTATAAAAATACAAAAAGGTGTTTTTGTCTTTAATGATTAACTTTTTGTAAGATATGGTTGTATATAATATTGTACTTTTCTTTACTCAAAAAAATTCTGCGAATTACAAAATATGGTATTATGTACAGATTTAATGATGCCCTTTTGATAAAGAGAAAATTTCTGGAGCTTTATGGAGGGACCTAACAAGGAACTTGTTTGGACTTGTCAAAACTTTAAGTCAAGTAAATATTTTCCAATGTCTTGAAAAAATAAAAGAAGCCTTGAATAATGCCAATTAATGATAATATCTAAATTATCTAACGCATTTATTCCCTGGAACATGGCCAGATATAAACAGAAATAATGAAAGAATTACAGGATAAAATTACGACCTTACATCTGTTTTTAAAAATTTGTACAATTTAATCAAATTTGATGCCTTTTTCCTTTTACTATTTAAATGTTAATAAAATTGATACATAAAACCAAAAAAAAGTTTTATTAATATTTAGTTTATTTTAAAAAAAATTTACTTTAAATTTTTTCAAAAGCTGTAAGAGAAATTGTATTTTAAAAGCAAAATTTTGCAACGTAGCGTCACAGAAAGTTAGAACATATTCTACCAACGCTGGTCAAACAAGTTGAATATTAATAAAACTTGGTGCACATGCAATCTGTTCTGTATCTAAAAATAATGTCAAGATACTATGTCAACAATTTTTCATTGCATAAATACATGTTGGATAAAAATATTTCTCTTAAGCTACTTCTCCTATGTTACGAATATAGGCATTCTGAGAGTAAATTTTTTCTGTCATTGTCAGAGTAACACTTAACTTCTAATTTTTTTTACTTCAAAAACGAGACTATGAATAAATAGGTAAGAAATGAGGTAAGTCCCAAGTTGATAAGGCTTAGTATATATTAGAAACTCTCCAATTCGTTTCGCAGAAGATTCCTTACGCTCCGATGTCCATTCAAAATGTAATATCAAAAGAGATAATGCTCAGTTCCTAGGTGAAATGATTGAAAATTCAGTATTCTGCCAGGTAAGGAAGACGTATTGAGTGTTGCCGCCGCAGCTGACGATAACTACTATTATAAGCCTCGACATTGACAGAAAGATGTTTTGAATGTCTTGTTGGAGTATGGAAATCCATGCTGCCTTCTCACTTAGCCAATTTTGTTCTGGTTTAACAACTGGTGATTTTGGCCGATTAATTCGTTCGCCAATCATCAACCAGACGTGTTTCATTGGCGATAGATCGGGAAAACAGACAGGCCGAAGTATCAAAGCAATCTGGTGGTAGAAGAAGTCTTGAGCCTTGTGTCGCGCCCTGTCCTGTCGGAATGTGGCCGCAGGCAAGCTCTTTGTAAACTAACACTAGAATTCGAATTTCAGAATTGTTGGAAATTTCGCTGACCAACCAGACAGGTGGCTTTCATGTTTCGATTTATGAATTAATTCATATTGCTTGACATCATAATCATAAATTATTTTATTGTTACGATGTTACAACATATTTAAACAGAGAATAATACTTGCTACTTTGATAGGTCATATATTTCGGAAGGCAGTTACATCACTGAGTTAGAGAGCGTCTCGTATGGCCCGAGGCACCCTCTATTCTCTAGTTTCAACAAGCTCTGCAGGTAAGGGAGGACAATAGGCTCCAAAATCTCAGAAATATAGCGCTGGTTAGCCACTGTACTTCAATGCTTTAAAGGAGGAGGTTGCAGGAGTGGAATGCACAAACATATTTGTCAAGAGAAAAAGTAGTTTCGACATCTTGGAGATTACTTATTAACGTCACATATGGAAGCATTGAGAGGGGTGGGTATTGATGAAGGACCTCGAAACTTTGAATCACAATCAAATGACGAAGCACACACCTTGACGAACTTAAACTATTATATACAGTCGAAATAAAATAATCGTTATGAGAGAAATTGAAATCTTCAAGTACTCATTCAATTTCAATCAAGGTCATTTTTAACTAGCTAACCAACTTGACTGACATATTGTTTGCATGGTAAAATAATGATGGATTTAATGATGAAAACTATTGAAAAATCATGATAGAGTCTTGATACATCTGGCTTTTAACAGCTTGAAATACTCATTAAGTTTGGGAGGCAGATTATCGAAATTAAAGGCTAATTCATTTTTTGAAACTATCTCCTTAACATCCCTCAATTACCTCCACCTAATGAGAACGTAAGAATAATACAACTTAAGCGATCTTTGAGCAAAATACTCATCTGCTAATGTTTATAAAAATAGAAAAGGGGGGGGGGTGTATTTCAGGAGAAAAAGATAAATTTAAATTAAAGTGAGAAGGGAGCGAGTGTATAGTTGGAATTCTCAGTATATTTTTATAAAATTAGATTGTATATATTTAAGAAAGACAACTTTTCCCGAAATAAGTTTCATCAAAACTTGCTGTCTTTGGAATATTTGCTTCTCTCTCTGTATTGAGTAATCATGGTTCCGGATTCGCGGTCTGTGTAGTTTTCGTCGAGTCGCAGATTCGAGTCCTGATACCTCTAATGATCAACCGTATAGCGGGGCTTATGCTCGTTAAATCTGATCTAGTTCCCAAATTCTTCTGTTGCAGTAGTGTGGATATTTAGGGGGAGGTGCTAGTTTAGGCGTCTTCTTCGTTACTTGGCCGAGGTTCAAAATTACGGAATCCGTAGCCATTAGCCTTCGTGTTGCTTCTCTCAGTGCGACGTTAATAAATAATCACACTCTATTATTCGCACATATAATCTAGTAAGAAATAGCTAATTAGACGATTTTTTCGTAATATTCTAATATTATGTGTATTTGTTACTTCATTAGTTCGAGAAAAAATAAACAGCTCTCACTCCATTAATTTAAGGATTAATTTTTTAATAATATATTACATGTTTTAATTGGATATTATTATTTGTACTTTCAATATTAATATTTATATCAATGTCTTCTCTGAATTAATTTTCAGTAACGTTTTATATGAAACGCTATTGATTCATAACAACAAAGGGATTAAATTTCAATTTAGGGCTTTAAATTATATAACTCAGGACATTCAGGTCATTCTTGTATCATTCTTAAATTCCTTTATAATTGTTCACTTCACTTTTAATCTTTTATCTTTTACGGTGCGTATAAAGTCCATTAAAATCAAAGTTCGACGGTCGAATACATAGAGCGTTAAATAAGAATTCAGCTATCGGTTAATTCTTCAATAGCTAATATAGTCGTGTATATAGGCCATTCATACAAATTTAATATGCAAACATCAAAAGTAATCTTTTTTGGGATTTAAATAGAATTGTTAAATCATACTTATTTGGAAATTGTAATTTTTATGTTACACTGGATTTTATTTTGTCCTACGTTTACTTAAGACATTTATAGAGTAATTGATTCAAATTTTTTTTTTTTTTTTCAGATGCATCAAATATGTAAGATACGAAAAAGATTGTATTCAGATACAAAATTTCTGCATCGAGTCTCGATCTAGCCGGGACTTTAAAGCTATTTTTATGTGATTTCTATGGTTAACATGCATCATAAATCAATTGTAATCGGGATCTTACTAAATCTCGCCCACTCATTAGCATAAATTGATCAGAAGTGTCCCATGCAGAATGAATAAAACCTTTAAAAAATGCAAGGATATTAAGATCCAATCGATGAAATGTCAAGAGTGGAAAAAATTATATGACCGAAACGAGACTCTTTTTAAACACGAATTATTTTAGGAGAAGATTTCTTTTCTCCTTTGTGTTCGCGATCCGACCCGTAAAACGGATGAAGACAATAAAATTCGAATGCTTTATTGAATAAACCGTTTTCCTCTATTAATTCATTTTTATTGATTTATTTCAACAGATGACCTTTGTATTGAGAACAGAAAGGCATTTAAAAATCTTTACTTGATTTGCTGACTTAAAAAGGTTAGGAGAAAGTTATTCTTTTAATTAAAGTTCTCTACGCAGATCAAAAGCAGATTAATCGGCGACTAGCGTAATTCTCAGGAGACACCCAAGACAATTTGGAGAATAAACAAATTGGATTATTATCGATTACGATTTTGAGATTCGATGAGGTAGACATCCCAATTGAATCTTAGCGCAAAGCTGTCTTTGTCTAATGTTAAAAGACGGGAACCAAACCTGGAACATACGCTGAGAAAGAAATATGTTCCAATTTTCTTTCCAACTTCCAATGGACCATAAAAAAAAAAAAATACAAGAGTACAGAACAAGATGAATTCGAAAAACAGGTCAATTGAAAAGTCCCCGGCCTACCATAGTAAATCACATTTTTTTGGCAAAATTAGTTTTTTTTATTCAACATAATTCCCTTCAAGGGTGATACACTGATTATAGCGACCCTCCAACTTTTCGATACCATTTTTGTAGTACGATTTGTCCTTTGCTTCAAAATAGGCCTCAGTTTCGGCGATCACCTCTTCATTAGACGAAAATTTCTTCCCAGCGAGCATTCTTTTGAGAACAGAAATAGTCGCTGCGGGTCAGATCTGGAGAATACGGTGGATGAGGAAGCAATTCATGGATTTTTTCCATCGTTTTCACTGACTTGTGACACGGTGCATTGTCTTGGTGAAGCAGCACTTTCTTTTTCTTCAAATGCGGCCGTTTTTCGGCGATTTCGTCCTTCCAACGGTCCAATAACGCTATGTAATAGTCGCTGTTGATGGTCCTTCCTTTTTCAAGGTAGTCAAAGAAAATTATTCCATGCGCATCCCAATATATAGACGCCATAACCTTGCCAGCCGACTGATGCGTTTTCCCACGCTTTGGAGCGGGTTCATCGTGTGCAGTCCACTCGGATGACTGTCGATTGGACTTCGGAGTGAAATGATGGAGCCATGTTTCATCCATTGTCACATATCGACGCAAAAACTCGGGTTTATTACGCTTGATCCTCTTCAAACACTGCTCCGAATCATCAACTCGTCGTTGTTTTTGGTCAAAAGTGAGCTCGCGCGGCACCCACTTTGCACAGAGCTTTCTCATACCCAAATATTCGTGAATGATATGATGTACACGTTCATTTGATATCTTTAGAGTGCCTGCTATTTCATTCAATTTACGATTATTCAAAACCATTTTGGGGATTTTTTAATATTTTCGTCGGTAACAACCTCTTTTGGTCGTCCACTGGGTCTTCAGTGCTCATTTCACCACGTCTAAACTTAGCATACCAATCCTTGATGGTTGATTTTCCTGGGGCAGTGTCCGGAAACTCGGCATCAAGCCAAGTGTTTGCTTCAACTGTATTTTTTCCCTTCAAAAAGCAATATTTTATCAACACGCGAAATTCCTTTTTATCCATTTTTTTTCACAATAACAAAAGTTGCTTCACTCAAAATGCTATAATTCACAAACTAATGATTCGACAGCTGTCAAATTTATACACGCATCTTTTGAGGGTTAGGGCTAACTAAAAAACCTATGGATTTAATTCTAGTAGCGCCATCTATGTGTCAGGCCGGGGACTTTTCAACATAATCACCGTCAAGGTTCAGGCATTTATCATATCGGTGAACGTGCTTTTCGTTCTCCTCTACAAGGAACGTGGATTCCAATAATGCAGGACAGATTTGAAATTCGTTTTTCGAAGCTCCATCCCTATTCTTTGTTTTAAAGACTCTTCGCAGTCTTGGTAAAAGTCGAGGATAAACAATTCTAAAGTTCTGAATACGTATGAGAATACTAAATAAAAAAGTATCTAAATGATATTAAATTTTAATTTAGCTCACTTAAACTAAATTTTCACATAAATCTTAATCTAATTGTAATTAGCATTGGCTGTTATTATTATTGAATTGTACATCCCACAAAAATATTCGATTACTTCCAGTTAGACAACATACAAAAT
The DNA here is from genome assembly GCA_019974015.1 of Nephila pilipes. NCBI lineage: Eukaryota > Metazoa > Arthropoda > Arachnida > Araneae > Nephilidae > Nephila > Nephila pilipes. Next base: position 6,109 of record BMAW01041796.1, on the reverse strand, counting down.
GACGGCATCTCTATTTCCTATTCTTCCTCGCAAAAATTATGAAAAATTCTATGATAGTACCTCTAAAACAAAAGTTGCAAAAATACTAAAATGTTTTAAGCAATATTAATTTCGATTTAAAAATTATAAAACTCATAAATTTCAACATACTCATAAATAAATTTTAAAATAATGTACTAGTATAGCCTTCTGCTGACATTCAAAAGAAACAAAAAAAAAAAAAAAAAAAAAAAAAAATGAAGTCTATAGAACAAAATTTATTTACTAAGAAAGAATATAAATCTTTAAGAGGACTCTTGAGTTTTTAAAAATTGCCAAAAAATTTTCTTACATTTTATAATATCACATTTTAAGTGGGTTTATAAAACTATTATGATTTATTTTGTAATTAGTAAATAATCATAAAAATAAAGAAATAATAACAATATTAAATGTATGAAAATAAGAGAAAAAAATTAAAGGTTTACTTCAAATAAGTAACAAATTACCTTTAAAAAAATTATTGAAATTATTAAAAATTAACGAAAAATGAAACTTCAAATTCAATATTACTAAATATATTTAAAATATAGATCTGAAAATTAAAATAGTAGAAGGAAATCTTATGTAATATTATTGTGCAAGCCATAGTTTTAAAAAAATCACTTTTCACTTAGATAAATGCTAAATATAATTGACAAAACTAAACAAATTTTAAAAATTTAAACTCATATTCCAATAGTAAATAGTTGTGTCTATACACACACGCACGCAAAAACAAAAGGTTTTAAAGCATCTGTAAAAATGTATGCAGGCAACAATTTTTGAAAACAGGTGAAGTACATGCTTTCGGGAGTAATTCATCGGAACACTTTTTTAAATGTGTTTTGTATGATGATTTCATTGCAAAATATACATAATCCATTCAATCACTCTCTCCATGACTATTACTCTCATAAATCTTCAACTTCACTACACATCAACAACAAAATTGCTTGCATATTTGTACATCTATATAAAAATATTTTTACTTGTGAGTGCGTTATTTTATGATAATTCATTTCCTTCTAAATCTCTAAACAAGCGGTTTGAGGATGAAAGGGTGAGTGAAATTTATCGCACAGCGTTGATTCAGTAGAATTAAAAGCCTTCTTAATGTTTTTGGAATAATTCTTCCCATCATTCATTTAATTGTTGCAAAATGGAATTAAGTAGATTAATATGAAAAAAAATAAACACACATTGATTTTAAATTAAAAATTGCGTACTACATTCCAACCATGCCTCAGTTAAATGCAGTTTTGAGAGAAAAACAATTGAATTTACTAGGCAGAAAAATGAAAATTCGCTTCACTTGCTTTTGTTTCCGTGCACTTTTCAATGTCATTTCCAAGTTTTCTAAGATTATTCTATTCTGCAACAGAGCGCATTGTAATCTGATAGATAAAATTATACATCGCATTTTTTTTTTTTTTTTTTTCTTCTTTTTCATCCGATGACGATAACTGGATTCAAAGTTATTGAAATTCCTTTCTCCTTTGAGCTCAGAATGCAGTTTACGGAATAAAGAAAGCGTCACTTTTCATTCAAATCTATTTAATGCTCTTTGTATTTTCACTCTTTTTCGCAGTATTTTATTTATTTTTTTTTTCTTGTTTCCGAAACAGGGTGTGGGATATTCGCTTCTGAACGAATAGCACTTTCACTTTGAGGAGTTGTTTTCATAAGACTGTTCTTTGTGGAAAAATAAACTTTTATTCTAAAGCGTTTCAGGTTCATATTCTTTCGCTTTTCTTTCAATAGCGTGCATTTATTTGAAGTCAATGTTTTAGCTACATTTCTCTGTTAATGGAATTAAAATTATTTTAAATATACTACAGAATATACAGATCTAATCTTAACGAATCATTCGATTTCAAAATTCCATGTTTTCAAAAATAAACTACACAGAATGATAATTAACACATGGATACAAAGGGAAAATATAAAAGTTTTATATTGTGAACTATAGGTGGCATTCGTATGTTTTTCGCGTAGCCATTTCACGAAAGCTGTTTTTGAGACTTTCACGGAGTTACCTCGCAATTGGATCGGTCGCAGTGGACCAGGTGACTTGATGTTACACAGCTGGCCTCCTAAGTCACCTGATATGGCCCAATGCGATGTGTCCCTTTGGGGATTTGTAAAAAATAAAGCGTATGCACAACTATTGCCCACAAATTTATGTGAACTTAAACAACGAATTTCTGCTGTGGTTCACAATTACCTCTGATACTTTATAACGTGTTTGACAGGAATTTACAAATCGAATCGACATTATACGAGTAAATAAAGGAAGTTATATCGAAAACTTGTTTTAAAAAAAACTTTCATGTTTTCCTTTTACATTCAAGCATTATTTTGTATCGTTTATTTATGAAAATATAACATTTGAAATTGGAATTTGAATAACCTTGTATTTGAATTCAAAGATTTCGCTAAATTACTCTCTGTGCTAATGGTACTGAAATTATTTTACGCTTATCTACAGAACACAAATTTAATGCAAACAAAATAAGTCTTTAGTCGATACAATATCTTTTAGCAGAATTTTAAAATCACATAATGCAACGATTTTAGTAAAATTAAAATTGTTTCTGCTTTCTTAAATATAATTCATTGCAAATATCCACCATGACGAACAAAAATTGCAACAGCAGCATACTTGGCAAAAGATCTTCCTAATTTTTTCGTATAATCGTTAATTAAGTTCATAATTTATAACTGTAAAGCTAACTTAATAAGGATGGTTACAATTTTTTTTTTTTATAATGCAATGATTAATTAATTTTTGCCAATAAATATTGATTGCCAATAATCTAAAGTGCGATTCTGGCTCGATGAAATTCGCATTTCATTTTCAATACTTGAGACGCAGCGCACTGCGTTGCGCCTACGTTTGCGAACTTGGTTCATTTCACCATCTCAGTCGGACCACCGAAACGCAGTTGCAAATTACCGAAAGAAGGAAGGAGAAATTCTTTTTTTTTTCACTGGAACTGAAAGGGCACAGAATTCTCTGCAGGCAATTGACCTTTTGCGAGAGATAACGCAGGGCAGAAGTTAGAGTGGGCCGAGAGCATTATCAGCTTTCGCGCCAGATAACACTGCACGTAATCGAAAATTGCTACTTAAAGATGACCGCAGATCAAGATAGGGCTAACATTTCCTAATGCGCTTTTAAAAAAATGGACAAAAAAACAAAGCTGTTTTTCTCGCCTTTTTGAACTGATATTTAATCGTTATAAAATAACAATTCGTGTAAAACATTAAGTATTTATTTACTGATTGATATGTATGACGGAGAGGCTGCATGTTCCCCAATTAATTTTCTACATTTTCCGTTTATATATATAACTAGCTGATACCAGCCCGCTTCGATGGGAAGACGATAATATTATAATTTGGAACCAATACGTAAAATATTAAGACAATTTTCAATTTTCAAACGATAATGATAATCTAAACTTAAAATTTTAAAAAAAATCATTGTCTGTAATAATGGTTATCCACAACTTCCAAATATATGAGAAAAATAATGAAAAAAATTAGTAAAATATCACCCCATATATATATAATATGGATAAAATTCATTCCACCGTATACACATTACACCTAGTATTGCCAAAGATACAACCTTTTGCCAGAAGATTCATCATATGCTTAACTTTGAAATGAAATACCCTCGCAATGGCATCGTGTCTATCATAAGATTTTTGTCCTTGCCTCAAGAGATCTTTGATTTCTAAACATTTAGGATGGCAAATGACTGCAATCCTAAAAAAAAGTCATTCAAGTCGGGACGTCCAAAATGTCTTATGTATGTCATAGCGTCTTGAGCTCGTTCCTTCATGTAGGGCGCTTCTCCAGTAAACGAAGATTGTCTTGCGAGTGCGCTGCTCCGTAAAAAGTCTCCATTTTAGTACTTTTCAAAATCCCGCTACGTTTTGGAGCTAAATTACACTTTCTCCAACTGTCGGATTCCAAACTCATTTATTTCTTTCGCTAAATATGTACGTTTCCTATTTTCGTCATGCACGAAATTTCACATAATGAGCCCCTTCGCCAAAATCTTGCCAATCCTTCATCAGCGCTTCAATATACAATTATTTGGTATTTTTCCTTTCCGCACGCGCAAATCTCACCAAGTAAACTTAATGGGTGACAATACACAGTATAAATATAAATAAATATATTCCGTTAGGCGTCGGTCATATCATTTTTGGCGATAAAGTCTCCAAAAACCACATAACCGATGGATAAGAGTAGATTAACGGATGAAAATTACATTTTGGATAAGACTTCCGTTATATCCATTCTTAGTGAGCGTCTACGTTGCAAAATGAGCAACTGTGCTAAATTTCAAGTCAATCGGTTGTATAGTTTAGAGATCTCGTGATGAGTCAGTTAGTGGTATTTCGCTTATATATATATATATATATATATATATATATATATATATATATAAATAAGGTGACCATTTTTTTACAATGAAAAGGAGGACGAAAAAATTTAAGAAAAATGTGCTTTGTAAATAAATGAAACATTTTATTAATTCAAACAAAAATACACAAATTATGCTTACATCCCTTTTAATTATTAAATTAAACGAGCGTTTTTCCATTAAATGAATTTTTTTTGTTAATATATCATTTTCTAACAATATATTGGAAATTTCGATGCAAGAAATATCCCTCATAATGTATCTTACGGTAAGTGCTGCAGCTAGAGTATCAACATTCAATCTTGATTTCTCACTTGTCCAAAAACTCTTTCAATTGCTGCATTAGTTACAGGACAGCATCAACAAGAATAACTGAATTTTCATTTAGAATGTGTAAATTTTTGAAAAGGTTAAATATTTTCACCCCTCTTTTATCAATTTCCACATATTGATTTTCCCATTGTTCTAATTTATCAAAATATTAATATACATGCAATCTTCTAATTTCTTCAAACAGACAAATGTTATCGATTTTAATATCAAATATATCTTTCGCTAAAAACTCAACACAATTTTCAATATCTACCCAATTTACTTACGATGAAGTCATAAAACACCAGTGAAAACTCTTATTTCCTGTGATATTTGTTTCACAACATTCTTCGACATATTGAAAACATGTTTGATAGAAATTCTGTACTTCTTTGGTACACTTTACCATTATGCTCGGATTTGATTTCTAGAGTTTGACAACTTTGTTTTTATTTATTAAGTTTTTCTTCTAGTCGAGATTTATATTGAAGGACAAAATCGTTCAAAATAAGACTAACTTCTGTAGCTGAATTATGTTCTCCTTCAATCTTTTGAATCGTTTTGTGGAAAATAGATGCCTGATTATGTACAAAATACATTAATATCTCTGATAATTCAAAATTGAAAAAAAATTCCAGAACTTTTGAACATTTGTCCAAACTTTAAAAATATGAACGGGGAAGCTCAAATAATTCTAAAAACGCGCTCCATAGCAGGTGTTAGAGCGAGCCAACTAACTTTTGAATATCCTAAAAAATTCTTCTATTCAGCATTTGCATAACAGTTTCGCACTATATCTCTGAATAGAGAGATTAATAGATTAGTTTAAAAATATTGAAAAGGAAGACAAGAAAGAGGATGCTTTTCGAAGGACAGAACCCACAAAATGGAGAATTATCCTCCCCAAAAAGAGGACAATTGGTCACCTTATATATACATATATATATATATATACACACACA
>BMAW01041792.1:0-20842 GCA_019974015.1 Nephila pilipes | reverse complement strand
GAGATCATTGTATAAACAATAAATTTATGGCAATTCCAAAACTACTGTCATATTCGAATGCTGAACATTTGGTGTGGTTCCAGAAAAACAAAGCCTTTGGTAACAGTAACGGCTAAAATTACGAGGTACCTATTTTAAAAATTAAAAACTTACCCTCTCATCATAATTTATAATTAAAGAGCATAATTAGTTAAAGTTTATCAGAATTGTAAAAAGCTATCATAATTAGGATCAAGGCAACAAACGCCTGGGCGTTCGGCAGAGTGAGGAACTGCCGAAACAAAGTTGGAAAGTAAAGTTACGAAAGCGCGCATTGCTTTTGGATGCTGTAGCCGTAAGCTAAGAAGCATATATAGCAATAAGCGGAGAGTAGATTAAGGGGTGGGACATCAGTTCGAAGACGAAAGCGACTTCGAGAATGCTGTTGTCCGCGGGATTTTGAGAGGTTATAAAAAGAAAAATTAAACTATTGAATTAAAAAGAAATGCCGTTCCGAAACCAATTTAAAGGAAAATTTAGCTATTTAAAATTAAGGGAGATTTTAAACGCTAGGAGAATGAGTCGAAAAGTAAGAATTGAGCAATTTGGAACTATGCTCCAATAGCGACGCCTGGTGGAGAAAACTGTTATTACCTTAGAAAGATGATGATTTTAGTTGTTTACAATTGGAAAAGTGTTTAAATTTTCAAGTTTTTGAAAAATTAAAAATTTTGAAAGTGATCGACAGTATTACGCGAGGTCCGTTTTGACCATGGGACATTGCCACTTATCGATGTGAAGTCCTGAATTTTGAAAATTAAGCAGGATTTCACTAATGAATTGCTTCAATGCGCTCGCAGTCTTTTTAGGACTGGAAAGTGAACATAGGAGTGTCCGAGCGCTGCTCTGAGTCTTTTCTGCGAAGATGCAATGCTTGCATCATACGCAGGGAGCTGTTGAAGCGATTCATTAGGTATTTGAAGGATCCTATTAAAGAAATTAAAAGATTGTTTTTTGATGAACTCTAGAATTGGTTGAATTTTAAGGTCGTTATGCAGGACTTCGTTCCGAACAAACCAGGGAGCATTTAACATTTTCCTAAGGTGGATGTTTTGAAAGACGTGCAGTCGTTTCAGATGGGTGGTCGCCGCAGACGCCCAAATAGGCGACGCATACAACATGATCGGTCTTAAGATCGACTTGTAGAGCAAAATTTTCTGCCTGATCGCCAGCTTGCTCTTAACAAAGCCTTTAAAATTCAACATATAGTTGCATATTTCTTCCACTATTTCTAAATTTCTACAACTGGACTTAAAAGATTTTATTTTTCATTGGAGGAATATACACGTGTTCTTATTCATGTATCCTAAATGCGGTTGTTTTAAAAATTTCGTTTTATTCTATGGTTGTTGTTCGTTTTAATTACTCTAAACCTAAATTAATTCAGAATCTTTTTGAAATTAATCAATATAGCATTATAATATAAAGAGTGGAAACAATTCTAGCCCAAATTGAAGGAACACTTATAAAATGTCACCAATTTTAAAGGAAATCTAAGTATTCAATTCAAAGTGATATTGAAATGTTCGTGCAGTCAATAAACAAATTAATAATTTGGTTACACGTTATTAAAATCTTGGAGAAACTACTCTTTCATTTTTGAGCGCATGAACGAATCTTTCAAATTGTAAAAATCTAGAGACCTAAATCGAGGGTTCGCATTCGATAAATTAACCGTTCCAAAATAATTTTTTTAAAATTCAGGTGTTTAAAAATTATGCATGAAAATATTTTTTTCCTTTCATGAAATGGAATGATAGTCAAGATTACATATATTGCGCTGAATTTAATGCATAAAAACTGCTTGGCGTTGGGAGTTTCCTAAAATCTTTTATTTCATTTTTTCTCATTTGAAAAAAAAAAAAAAAATTAGTAATCCTTGCACACCGAGACATACCCAGATGGCACGAAAACACCCGGTGTACCTTCTCTTCAATTTTCCCCACAACACCAATAAGCACATTTTACTATAAACTACATATTACAGGTACGGGTTTTATACGGTATTTATGTTAGAAGACTTCAAAAAATTTACACAACATTTAGATATAATACAAGACACCTGTCTATTATAAAAGAATATGCAAAGAAAAATGTATCTCACCATATTTTAAAGCAATTCATTCAAAATATGGTATAATATATGGAAATTTACATAATTATATTTCTCTATGTTCCCGAAAAATCATTTGTGTGTGAGAGAGAGGTAGAGAGAATATAAATAAAAAATTAAGGCATTTGTAGACGGTGATATCTGAATTAAAGATTTTTGTACTTTTCAATGGTTACGGCAGGAAAAGAGAGAATACATTTATGTCAGTAATTTTTACAGAGTTACTAAAAATCATTGTCTAAAATAATAAACCGTGTGTTTAAATTGTTTGAAGAACATATTTGAAAATTCATTTCAGCGAGAAAAAAAAATAATTTAGATCCCTCATATCGGCCACAACACACTGATTCAGTTTATTAACTTGACACATAATAGCAACGAACTTCAAAAGACAAACTTTTCAATTTTGAGCCTCGACGAAGTGACTAGGACAACACAGCCTTATATGTGTGTGCATTGATGACAGTGAAAAGGACAGGTGAAATGCAATTAAAATCCTATCAAATGAGGCGAGAAATGAGGAGTTTGATATTCATATAAAGCTCAGCATCTCATAATTTCTAAAATAGAGTGAATAGTTCATCAAGGAACATTTTAAAAAAAGAACCCAGTAATGTCAAAAATTCGTTTATCTTTCAAATGGGCATGCCACTTCTAATTTCAAAAGCAAACTCTCGGTCATTTTGTCCGTGATTTGTTGAAGATGGTATCCACCAAGCCAAAAATAGGGGGAGCAGTTATTTCAAATACACATTTATTAACAGTCTCTACGCACCAATCACACATAAACAAATATTTATACCTTTTACAAACTATACAATGCTTCCAAATAGCCCATATTTTAATTTAACCCGCTTTTGCGGTCAGGAGAAATTACATATAATACAAGAAAAAACCCGCCTTACGCGGTCAAGATCCGAGAGCACTCTGAAAATATTACCCGGGCGCTCTCACTTATACGAGACAAGGCGCCTCCTGGCGGGATCCGAGTAATTTATTTCCAACAGGATTAAACAAATTTCTTCAAATCGATCACATACATTATTCCCATTCAATTATTATCCAACATTTATTATCAAATGTGACCTTAATAATGGGTATTTATTAACGTTGAATGAAAAGCAAAACAAGAGATACTGACGATGGACTTCGAAATGTTAAAACTCGGTAAAGTGATAAGGCCGACACCTGAGCTCAATCTACAAACTTCCACACTACGCTACAGGAGAACTAAGTGTCTCGAAAGAAATTTGAAATATTTTAGTTTTGTAACTCTTCCGTTTTGTAGGAGATTTTAAATTGAAAAATTGTTTTAATTTCAGAGTTGATTACAACATTTTTCAAGGTTAGTTCTTTGTCGAATTTATTTTTTATTCATTAAGATAATTTCTAAATAAATAATTAGTTGAGTTTTTATTAACGTCGCACTAGAAGCAACACGAAGGCTATTGGCGACGGACCTCGTAATTTTGAACCATGGTCAAGTGACGAGACGAGGACGACAATGAGCTGGCATCCCCCTCTCCTTACATTCATAACACACCAACGGGAGGACTTTGGACCCCGACAGATTTAACGTGAATCAGCCACGGCTACACGACGGGTCTTTGGTGGTCTTCTAAATAAATAAAATCTATCATAATGCACATTGATTAACTTTACTAAAATGTGACATAGTTTTATAATATTTTTTTTATATTTCGTTTAATTATTTTTCAATTCATAAGCAATAAAAAAACCTCTTTGCTATGAATTAGATCTAATATAATTTTTTAAAAACATTAAAAGATTCTAATAAGTTTATGATGAGACAAGCGGAGATAGGCTTTAACCTCAATCCGCTTTTCTATTGAAACATTTGTAGAGTGGAGATTCCATTTCCTTTCATAGTTAGAAAAAAAAAAAGAAATTTTGCAGAAACGCGTTCTTGGGCAACATTCAAGATGATTTTCAAACAAAAAGAGGAAATTATATAGTTATTATCATTGTCACTGTCTGATTGATGTGAGGTAGTGAGGTGTTTGTTCCGGTTGAATTGGCTCTGTCTGTTATCAGGAGTTTTCTTGCTTTGACAGTTAGGGTTTAAATCATTTTATTTTTGCTGGACTTAGTGTTTCTTATTCTTTTTCAATTGACTTCTGTGTTAACCAAATCTTTTTATTTCTTCAATTTTGACAGACTCAAGCTGAGTCATTCCATATTTAAAATCTCGAATATTGATGAACGAGGAGAGAATAAATAGAAACATGAGGATGCAAGGGAAAATAAATACTTTAAAACCTTAAAAGTGCAAGAACTTGTGTTAAGACTTGGACAGGAAATATTCTAACATTTCAATAATTCTAGAAATAAACTACAAAATCTACCATACCCAAAACAAACCGCAACTTTTACATGCTGAATTAAAAGTAAAATTTCAAGACATGCTAATATTATAAATGTCATCTCACGCAGTGAAAAATAAAAATTTAACACCACAGACCCTGTTTGCAACCTAGATTCTTGGAATTGAGAAACCTGCGAAATATCGGTTAAAATACTCGTATGGGAGGATTCATCCCGTTTTCTTCTCCACCAAATCTGACAGACATACTCTATAGAAGATTTGGCATCTGATAAACTGAGTAATAATATCGAAATTGTTAGGAAGGACGTTTTATTAAATCCGCAGTAATCAAGAAGTTTCTCCATTTTAATTACTATTTTGGTACAAGTCTACCAGACAGTATTAAACTTTGTCATCAATCACCGCATTCAAAAATTTCTTAAACCATCTGTTAAACCTTCTAAAATAAGTTGAGGTGAAAGTCCCAATTTTCTGGCAGAATTTAATTTTTTATGAAATTAATCTGCTAAGGTTTCATTCGATTGAAATTTATGTTGGGAAAAATCAGTAAAACTATTACAGTAGTTTCAAGAAAATTTTCAGTTAAAACACAACAAAGATCACTAAAATCGGTAATATCTAAGCAAGAATTAATATATTGAGTTAATACTGAGCCTTTCAGAAAGTTTGAAATATGTGCAAGTTTCCAATCCTCATCTTTGTGATTTTCTGTACATGCCTGTTTAAAATGGTTTAACCATAATTCCATTTTGATCCCAGTGTCAGCATCAAAAGGAATTATAGGAATTTCATTTTTTCATTTTCTCTTCTGGGAGTCAATTGTTCCCTTGTCATTTTCTGAATTTTTAGGATTACTTTCACTTTCCATATCTATGTTATAATTGTTTACTACCTTATTTGATCTTAATAACATTGATTAACTCTTAAATAACATTGTAAATACAGCAATTTTAGAATTATAAGAAACATATGATATAGTACTTTTCAAAACCACATAATTAAATTTTAAAATATATTAAGTTTTTATATTTCATAAAAACTAAGTATCAAAAATTAAACCAATAACAATTTTAAATAAATATCAAGCAATATTATTATCACAATTATCATCTTAAATCAATATAACAACTTTCATAAAATCATTCACACATTATCATATTTCTGATAGGTTAATTTCGCATACTTTGTATTACAATAGCAAGATTTCAATTTCTATAGTAAAAAAAAAAATATGTTACATTAAAGAATTCCGAAATATCACTGCTATATGCGCACTTTTCATTTGATTATACACATCAAAATAAAATATTTTTCACTTCCATAGAATTAAGTTTTAAACTATAATGAATATAAAATGTGCAAAATGTCATATATTTTTTGAGTTATTTGTTTAACAAGAAAGAAAGATACATGGAAAACTTAGCTGCAGCACTAAAGTTGACACACTTGGGCAAGAGTTCCAGGAACAAGTACTTGTATTTTTAAGGGGTTTCAGTTTTGAAGATTGAAGGTAGCTAAGAACACATACAGCCTTAATTTTGTATTTGAGCTCCAAAGTTTTGAGAGTTGATTCGCCGCACAAATTGCGTAGAAATCAATTCCAAAAATTTCCTGGATTGATGATTGAATCCATGCGGATTTTTCTTATCGATGTTTTGGTAGTTATTTTGACTGCAAGGGTAGGGTCATCAAAGTTCTGGCGGCATCATCTACGAGGCTTCAAGGTCCTTACCTCGGTCGGGAGACGATCTTCTGCTGCGGCCTTCCAACGGGGATTAGGAGAAAGCGGAAGTAAATTCTAATTATTTACAGAACATTACTCTGCACAATCTCTCTCTCCCATATATTAAATATTTTAATTTCAGGTTTCCTCCGGGATCACTCATCCTTCCGGCTAAATGTAACGTAATTACTTTAATGTTTGTGCAATAGTAATGAATCATTCCATACATGGCCGAAATACTTTTATTTCCATGTTGTAGCAGACTTTAGTCGGGCTTCGGCCACCAAAGGCCGAAGTGAAATTACCATACAAATCTCAAATGGTCATCAGAGAGAGAGGACGAGCGTAAAGAGAACAACAGTAAGGTAATGAAAGGAGTATAAGAAGAGCGCGTTTTTCGCTGCGTTTTGCTATTTATATGAGGGAAAATTCAATTAAACGTCAGAGTCCACAAGGTCTAAATGGAGGGACTTAAAGGGAAGATAAGTATAGACTTAAAGTCATGTAGGGATCATCCCTACAGGTCTGTTCCACGGGAAGAGAGCCTTGTCAACGAATTTTTTAGAACGCGTGATTAAATTAATTAAAAAGAATAGGAGTTGTATTATGAAATACGAATGAACATTATCGTTTAAAGGAGAGAATGGGCAAATTTAGTAAATTAAATTATTTTAATCAGAAATTTATGGGAATTAAGGTAAATCATTACACACACACACACACATATATATAATGTGTTACGCATTTTTTTTAAATATTTTAAATAGTACTTATTTACACTTGTTTGTCCCACAAACCTGCATTCCAAATAAATATATTTAGGAATGCCTGAGAAGAATTACAATAATAATTGTGGGGAGGAGACCTCTAGAGGCTTTTCCTAAAACTGAATTTACCTCAAGCAGGTTCTAAATATTCCCTAAGGATACTTTTCTTGAATCCTATTCATGTCTTATATATTCTCTTTCCCATTGACACACGTAATAAATCACTCCACATTGCAACAGTAACAAAAGATCAATGACCCCCTTCCCCATTTGACCAAACCCTTTTGCCTATTGTAGTTTTTTCTGCCTATTTAGAAATTGTCGTCATGTTAGCTCGTCTACTTGCGGATAAACTATTCATTTTTAATATACATATTCTAAAGTATAATTAAATTTTGCTTCATATTTACAATTTACAAAAAATTGTCTTATTTACGTATTTATACGCATTTTATAGTGAGTTTTAACTAGTATATCTCTAGAAAAAAATTGATCATTTAGCAATGACACAGGATTGAAATTATTAACGTCTCCCTCCTTTTTTACAACGTTTTTCTGAATTTCACTTGGTGTGTGTGTGTGAGTGTGTGTGTCATCAAATTTTCGATCGTTAATTTAACCAACTTCCCATTAAGCTAGAGCTTTGAAATTTTGGGAATCGTTCGTACTCGCCTAACAGTGCAATATTTAGACGTTTGCGGCAAGTTTTAACTCATATTTCAATAAGTTAAAATATTCTTTCCTCTCGGCGCTTTTAGGACTGAGGAAACAATTTCTTTCCCCCTCTGGGAGCAAAGGGCACTCCCCACGCAGCATGCGGTATCGTAAACCTTTTGTACTCACAAAGGGGAGATACTATCTCCCCTTTACTATCTCCGAGATAGTAAGGGTTGATGACTTTTAGTCAGTAATCATTCGCAAGAAAGAAAGTTTCCAATATTTGGCGCCGTGTCTTATCACAATAATTTTTTCTGAATTCTGGTTCCCGTTCTTTTTTTAATAGAATGACTTACAAACTTTCAAATGCATGTTTTGATTTTATGAGTATTATGAATTTTTTAATACTCTCACAAATGTCTCTTTTTAAGTGAATTTTAAAGTTAAAAATAACTAACAGTTTTAACTAATATTTCAATAATTTTCTCTAATAAACTTTGCCACCATATAAAAACGTTGGTTTTTATATCGAATTATTTTTTTTTTGTCTAGTTTAGATCTTAAATAGTCTATCGACTTTTAGGCAAGGGTTATACAAGAAATTCTTTTTCTGCATAGATTTCGTTATTTAGAACGTTAAAATGTTTAAACTGTAAAATAAAAGTGAGCTAAAAATCAAATTTGGGAAGTAATATTTTAATTCAATGAACCCTAATTTAGATTTGTACCATTCCATTATTTATTTATTTATTTTAAAATTCATGCATATAAAATTCATGCTGATATTGCTAACTTCATAGTTATTTGTACTAGTTTTGTTTCAAACTGATTTTTTTAACATTTCTTTTCATGGTTCAAGTCATGATGCAATTAAAAAGCCGTCGTGCAGCAGGACACTTAGTCCTCCCTTTGGCGCGATGGGCAAATTTAGAGATTGGAGGAGGAGGGGGGGGTGATCTTAGGAATCCTAATTTCGAACCACTAGCGACCACTATTATATCGGGGAACTTAACCCTCTCGGGCTTTTATCCCCTGTGAAATGACTATTAATATTTTTGGTGAACTGAACTTCGGTTATTACACTTGCCCAGGATTTAATGAGTTATTAATAAGAAGATAAGTTAAATTGCAATAGCTTTGAAAATTTAAAGTTTTAAAAATACATTAAATAATTTCGAACCTTGAGCAAATGACGAAGACGGGTTCTGTTGTTAACAGCACTAGTATAAAATCTAAGTGAGAGGTTAATAAACATTTAGTCAATTCAGATTTTTTTTATTCTTAAAACAAATTTCGATTTTCTCATTATTTAGCCAAATATATTTTCAATTTTGAGAATTTTTTAAGAAAATACAAATATTAATATCGCATAAATATTAGAGTTGTAATATAAATGGAATTTCTTTCTGTTAAATCTTAATTTTTTTTAAGATTATTGTAATCATTTTTCAGTTTCAAAAGTAAACATTTTTTTGTACTGTAAAAGTATATTCTTAAACTTTCAGAGTCGAGTGTTGTAGTAAATTGTATTGTGCGATCCCCTTTAAAACGAAGCTAGTTATCATAAACACAAGCCATTTTCCTCATGGGCATAATTAATCAACATCTTTCTTTAACTCATCACTTTTATTTAGAAGCGGATATAACCTATTTTTGTCAAGACCATTTAATATTTTCAGGTTTTTTCTATGCCATTTTGTAATGAATTAGTTAGAGAACTATGCCTTATAATAGCGAGTTCATATCATTAGTTCCGTATGTGCTGACTAAAATATTTTATTTATCCGCATTTCCACATATTTTAACTCGTCGCGTATTCTTCAAACAAATACAGATTTATTTATCAAAAAGTCAAATGATTACAAATATAGTTTTAAATCGCTTATCAGTGATTATGCTTGTATATAAACATCTTACAGTAATAACAGGTGTGTGGTCAGTAGAGGTCAGCTGCCTTATCAGTCAAACACACGTGAACTACATCCAGATGTATCGATATCTATTGCAACAAGACTAGCATTTTTGAAACATTAGGAACCTGAAAGGGGACTTATCATAAATTCGAAATTCTTTTAAATTCCGGAAATGACAAGGCTTAGACATGTTAGAAGAATACAGAAGAGAGTGCAACCCCGATTTTTGGCTCAGGAGACCACAAAAAAAAAAAAAAAAAAAACGATAACCTGTAAATGTATATACCTATATGTAGAATTATAAAAACGGAACTAAGTGTTCTATTCCTTTCATAGTCAAAATTTCATAATCTTTTTTTCTATTTCACGTATTGATATTGTGCAATACTTCTTATTTGTGCACACCCAAATGTTTCAGGAAACTGCAAGGAAACAATAATCACCCATACAAAAATTAATTTTTAAATAGTTTTCATGGAGCTGTACGAAGGTTTTAATTAACACAATTACGTTATGATAATCACTTTTTCTGATTCGGTCGTAAATAATAATATTAATAATGTAAAATAATTTATTTGTTACTAATTTAAATTAATTTTTATGTGAAATAAAAATATTGGAGATACACCTTATTCCATGAAAAATTAAATATCTCTTAGCCATAATAAAGAAAGGAGAGGAAATACTTGTTCGCTAGACCAAAGAACTCCATCTATTTTTCTTGGCTTTACTTTGGCGATTATTTTCCGTATTGTTACCGAAAGAATGTTGTAACCCTAAACGAAATGGTTCAGTTTACAGAGGGGTCATTTTAACCTCTGCGATACTGCTACCGACTGACCGTAAGGAAACATTTTCGACACCACGTGTTGTACTCAAAGTAAGTAATACGTTCTGTATTCCGCATTTTTGTAGAAATATCCTCTGTTAGTAAAAGAATGCTGACTTTTTTAAGATGAAACATTTTTCTCTTTTGCTTACAAATTCCGCGATATTTGTTTGATTCCTTTATTCTAACAGAAACTGCTTAGTTACAATTTTCTATACGTCATTTAATTCAAATTTAGCAATACAGTAACTCAAAATGTGCTAGCATTTGTAATTTAAAGTTACCTGAAACATCTATGGCTATCACAAATTACAAAAATTATTATATACGTAACAAAAAGTTAAGCATTCCTTAAAAATAGGGATACTTATTATCATGTGTAGCGGAAATTTAGGAATTAGTTTCAAAATTTCCCGTAAAATTCTCTCTTTTTCAGTATACTTACGAAACGGTTTACCGTTAATCTAAACACGCGAATTGGGTATCAATATATAAGTGGAATGTACCTTCATATAATATTACTTTAAATTCGAAGGAAATTTTAAATATCCATTTATTGGATTCTTAAAAAAAATATATCTTAACTCACAAAAGAAAACACATTCATTTTCCAAATGAAACTGGAACCATATATAATCTTATAATTAATGTCATAATTAAGTGATTTGTGCTTTTTATTTTTATAATGAAACTTTTTTATTTGAGGAAATTAAATTAATTGAACACGTTAATAGTACAATTTAAACTTTTTTGTCGTTTACTTTTTTAGTTTATCTTGTGTATGGGTCAAAATAGTAATATGTTCTATACTTGGACCAAGATAATCTGAACATTATGAAACTTGTGATCTAAAATATATTTAAAAAATCGGGTTCACATCATTCTCTAATAGTTTTTTTAAAATTATTTTGTGAAATTGTAGCAGTTATATTCGTGAATCATTTAACATTCCAAGCATTTTACTTTTTTGTGTAAACCAATTCTGAAAGCGATCTACTTCAGCACAGCTAAAGGTCGCGTTAAGTTTTCGCTTTTCATTCACAAATTTTTCGAAAATGCAAGATGCTTCTATTCCTCCCTCCTTTTGAGATATTGTTGGTCGACAACGACCCCTTGGGTTGTTCATTTTTACAACGTTTTTCTGAATTTCACTTGGTGTGTGTGCGCGAGTGTGTGTAGGTCATCAAATTTTAAATCGTCAATTTAACCAACTTCCCATCAAGCTAAAGCTTTGAAAGTTTGGGAATCGTTCGTAATCACCTAACAATGCAATATTTAGACATTTGCGACCAGTTTTAACTAATATTTCAATAATTTTAATAAGTCAAAATAATCTTTCCCCTCAGCGTTTTTAGGATTGAGAAAAAAATTACTTTCTCCCTCTGGGAACACCGGGCACTCCCCACAAGCCACATGACATATCGTAAAACTCAAAAAGGGGAGATAGTAAGGGTTGTTAACTTTCCGTCAGTAATCATTCGCAAGAAAGAAAGATTCCAATATTTGACGCCGTGTCTTATCACAATAATTTTTTCTCAATTCTGGTTCCCATTTTTTTTTCTATAGAATGACTTACAAACTTTCAAATGCATGTTTTGATTTTATGAGTATTATGAATTTTTTAATACGCTCACAAATGTCTCTTTTTAAGTAAATTTTAAAATTAAAAATAACTAACAATTTTAACTAATATTTCAATTATTTTCTTTAATAAACTTTGCCACCATATAAAAATGTTGGTTTTTATCTCGAATTATCTGAATTTCATTTGATATGTGTGTGTGTCATCAAATATTCGATCGTTAATTTAACCAACTTTCCATCAAGCTAGAGCTTTGAAATTTTGGGAACTGTTCTTACTTGCCTAACAAGGCAATATTTAGATATTTGCGACCAGTTTTAACTAATATTTCAATAATTTTCTTTAATACACTTTACCACCATATCAAAAAGTGGTTTTTAAAAACGTTGGTTTTTTATCTCGAATTTTATTACTCAGATCCGAAGCTTTGATAAGCGATTTCGTTGCCTTGGGGGAGAAATCTTGTTTGGTATGCTTTAAGCAAGCAGGAATGGGGTTCAGATTATTCACGTCAGAACTAGGAAGGTATTCCCCCGATGTATTGAGTTTCAATAAAAGTGAAGAATAAAAGATATAGGTTGAAAAAAATTGTTGGGTTAATAGTTGAAAATATTTGTTTGCTTCAAACAATAGAAAAATTCTTTTTCTGTCATTTATAAAACCTCTTTTTTTTAAAGTTTAATATTACGATTTTAGCCGGGAAAAAGTACCCTATATTAATTGTTGAATACGAGACTAAGAAAATATAAGATTGTTTGCATGTTTTGAAAAAAAGTAACTATTGGTATTTGCTATCAAAATTGTAGTATATATATATATATATATATATATATATATATATATATATAAGCGAAATACCACTGACTGACTCATCACGAGATTTCTAAGACTATACAACCGATTAACTTGAAATTTAGCATAGTTACTCATTTTGCGATGTAGACGTTCACTAAGAACGGATTTTACGGAAGTCTTATCCAAAATGTAATTTTCATCCGTTAATCCACTCTTATCCGTCGGTTATGTAATTTTAACGACTTTATCGCTAAAAATGATATGACCGACGCCAAACAGAATATTTTTTTAGTATGAATATTGTGTATTGTCACCAATTAAGTTTACTTGGTGTGATTTGCGTGTGCGGAATGGAAAAATACCAAATAATATTTCATTTGAAAGTTAAGCACTTGATGAATATTCTGACAAAAGGTTTCATCTTTGGTAATATTAGATGTAACATGTATACGGCGGAATGAATTTTATCCATATTATATATATACATATGCGGTGACTTTTTACTAATTTTTTTTATTTTTCTCATATATTTGAATGTCGGGGATAACCATAATTATAAGCAATTAATTTCTTAAAATTTTAAATTTAGATTATCATTAAAGTCTTAAAAATTGAAAATTTTCTTAATATCTTACGTAAAGGATCCAAAATTTTATATTATCGTCTGTCCAGCGGAGCGGGCGGGTATCATCTAGTATATATAACTATATATATATAAACGAAATACTCGACTGACTCATCACGAGATTTCTAAGACTGTACAACCGATTGACTTGAAATTTAGCATAGTTACTCATTTTGCGATGTAGACGTTCACTAAGAACGGATTTTACGGAAGTCTTATCCAAAATGTAATTTTCTTCCGTTAACCTTTTGAGGACGGGCAGTCGCAGTCGCGACCAAAAGGAACAATATCTTAAAGGACGGGGCTGGTCGATAAATCAACCACGGAGTTCCTTCCCCTCGTAACAGCTTTCGGAACGTGGTAGAGCTCGTTAATGTCAATCACTTTACCAACCCATTTTGTATTCGGAGGTTTTAGTGATAGACCGCTTTTGTGCCGCTTACCGAATAATTCCTCCCCCCCCCTTTTTGTACCAGTCTGAATGAGCAAAACGAATCATTCCTTACATCGTCAGGTTTACGAGCGTTATTTCTCTCTCTTTAAATTATTCTTAATTCATTTTGAATCAAATTGGGTTTTAAAATGCCAAAACGCAAAAGAAATTCAAAAACTCTTAATTGATTTGGAAGACGAAATTTTTGACTATTCTGATTGCGAATTAGAAAATGAAGATCAGGATTTGGACCAATCATTTCTTTGGAACCCTATTTCTGAAAATGTTTTTTCATACGAATCGGATGAAATTGTCTGGGACAACCTTCGATCGACTCATAAAGCAAAAATCTTACAATTGAACGGATTGAATAAATTGAAAGGAGCCACTGAACTGTGTGTCGTGGAAAGCGATTTTTTAAAGGTATTTTCAAAAATTCTATTGTGAAAAAATTACTCTCGAGTCAAATATATATGCAGATCGTACGTCACAAACTGCAACGCCGTCGAGTTCAAAAAAGCATAACCCAAGTTGGGTTGAAACAAATGAAGCGGAAATACTTAAATTCCTCGCTTTAACCCTTTCAATGGGGCATGTAGAAAAAGACAATCTGAAAGAATATTGGTCGATGGATCCAGTATTGGAGACACCTTTTTTTAGAACTGTGATGCTGAGGGACAGATTTTTAAGTTTACTTCGCCATTCTATAAACGAAAATTAAAATAATACGCTGGAACTATGAAAGTTTGTACATATATTTTGAAAGTTCTGAATTTAAAATAAGGGTATATAACTTTTTTTACATGCTGTCATTTTAGGGAACTGTTTTCCCATAAGTTTGTATGAATAAATAATTCAAAAGTGGTAGAAATATATTTTGAAATGGAATTCAACTCATCCTTGTTCGATAATTTCTTTTCATTGTAGTGGTGGGAAATAAAATTTTTATCAAAAGTTTTAATTACAAACACAAAACATTATAACCACACACAAAAGGGTGAAAAAATATATTTTGAGTTATACTCTAATAACAGTACTTGAAAAAGCAATATATATTTTTTTTTTTGTAACAAAATTAAAACATGTACTGAATAAAGTATGTGAGTGTTAGAAAATATAACACACGATACATACTAGGGCTCCGTTGAATGAGTGCTGAATTTGTTAGAATTGTTAAAAATTAATTTAAAAAAAAAAATTGTAGAAAGCATGACCTATTATGCAGTAGTTTATTTGTACCAAAGAATCTAAAAAAAAGGACGAATATAGTTAATTTTTCGAACCATGTATTTTCCTTATTTGCATTCATTTATGAAATGCTTAAAATTATTTTTTTTATTGATGTTTAATTCATTGATATACAAATGTAAAAACTTGTTGAGATAAGTTGGGAAAAAAAATGGAATAGAAACTAGAGCAATACCTACATTTTCCCCTTGTATTTCTCTTCAAAAATCTTTAAAAAACAAGTTTTTATAAGTTGAATTGAATTTTTAAATTCAAGAAAAATACAATATTATATAATACAATTCGTAGTAAGAGAAAAATTTGTGTGTGCGTTTTCGTTGATTATTTTAATTTAAAATTCTGTCTAATGAGTTGTATTAGATGCTTTAACTAAAGAGGTTCTTTGAAAAACATTCTACTTTTTAAGAAATTTTGACAAAACGATATTTGTCCTCAGTTGCTAGAAACTGCTGGAAAATTCCCTTCCCTTATTAGTATTAGTTGAAACTCATACGAAGATCAAGGGTCAATAAATCTAGTGTCCTGCCATTCTAAGCCTGTCTATCTGGATCTTTAAATCTTTGATCCAGTATGAGTGCTAGGAGCTAACTTTCCAATAGTGCGAGTGCTATCTTATCACTGTTATACAAACGGAAACGAGGATAATTAAGTTTCAGCTGTGTATTCTTTCCAAACATCGCATTCATTCTCGACTTCTGTATGATCATAACATCCCTTATTTATTGACGCTATATGTTGACATTTCCCTTTCTACAAAGTCGCCGATGTCGGCTTATACATCTAATAAAACTCGGATTTAAATATATGTTTGGGAGAAAATTTTGTCTGTTCTTCAACCTGGATGCAGAAAAGCTTTTCTGATTTGATTAACTGTCTTTGGTCAACGATGAATCGAGTAAAATTTTTCGACAATCATTTCATGAATGGTGCATAAAAGATTGATTTGATGAAGCCATAAAATAAAATTCAGTAGCTGGAAAAATATTTTTGCTTGTTCGAGACTGAAAGATAAAAATATTTCTGAAATATCAAACATGGCGGAAATTGTTTTACTTTATAACTTAAATATTTTGTTTTGGTCTCACTATACCTATTTATTTTATTATAAAAATGATGGCATTTTATGGAAATATATTATAATAGTATTTTAGGAGTTTCCTCCACTTTCCCATATAGTTTTAGCTTCTCCTAAATCAATATTTATTAACAGTAATAAAGAAATGTTACCTAAAACTACAATTATATTTTCTATTTTATTTACTTTGTGTTGATTACTATATTTTCATTTTTAACCTTACCAAAATCTGAGTATCTCTTTTAATTTTGATCTTAGATGGAAAATATTCTTAAATTCTAGAGTAATATCAGATTTTGAGTATTACTCTTAGTAGTGATATTAGAGAGCTTTCTCTTTCATAAATTTAACTAACATGCTAATGTTATTGAAATTATATAGAAAACAACAGTTAAGTTCATCAGCGAATAACGTTTCATAGAAAACTATTTTATAAATATTTAATTTATTTTGAGAAAGAAATGCTAAGAGTTTTCTTCAAGAATAATATCATTTATTATTATAATTGATTAAAAACAATTTCTAATGGCACAGTAATATAATTGTCAAAAAGCACAGCTGATTTTTTTAAAAAAATAATATTTATTGACTTTTAGACAATCGATATTTATAAATAATATTTATACTTAAATTTATTTAATGTACATTTGCTCTTCATTAGCATATAATGTGAATGTCCCTTCACGGATATTTATTTCGAATTTCAAAGAATTAAACAATATTAAAACAATTGATCGTTGATTTGGTGGCCATGGTACTCTAGTGGTAGAGGTTGCAAACCCGCGGCAGACAGTTTTCTTCGAGTTGCGGGTTGGAGCCTTGATGCCACTAAAGACCCACCGTGTATTCGAGATTGATGCACGTAAAATCTGTCGAGGCTCAAAGTCCTCCTGTTGGCGTGGTGTGGAAATTAGGAGATAGAGGTGCCAGCTCAGGTGTCATCCTCGTCACATGACCGAGGTTCAAAATTACGAGGTTTGCAGTCAATAGTTTAAGTGTTGCTTCTAGTACAACGTTAGTAAAACTAATCAATCAATCGTCGTTGATTTGAGAAAATCGGAATTTAATTGAAAATATATCACATTGATATATTCTCAATATTTTCCCTTTCTTTTCAATTAATCATTTTGATTATAAAGAATAAAGTTTATCTAAATTTTCTAACGGTTATAATATTATAAATTTCTTGAAGAACTTCAACCGTAATTTCAAACTAAACATTTCAGTATATGTTACATGGATGGCTTTGATACATATAAAATAAATGTATAATGCTTGTAAATTTTTAATGTATTTACTAAAGATTATAAAATTAAAATATGTTATCATGCTACATACTTTTAAACATGTTTTTGAATATTTGATCTTTGAATAAAACGAAACAAACATTAATTTCTTAATGTAGTATTTTATTATAAGTTCAGGGTAAAAGTTCCAAGCATAAGAAATATTGCTGGAATAGTAAAAATGTCCCTTCATGATTACACCTATAAATATTCATACAGTAATACAGAAATTATTAAACTCAATAAAAGTTACAACAATATATGACTTTTTTTTCATTTGCTGATTTATTTCTGTTATTAATTAAAAATTCATTTATAATACATATATTTATTTAGCTGGAAATATTAAACATAATTTTAATAAATGGAACATTTTCCTTAATTGTTCAAAAGGATTACTAATTTATTCAGATTTTTAGTTGCTAAAAACATATTTGCACTTCCTAAATAATCAGAGGAGAATTTTTGTGTGTATAAGTAGATAATTCATAATGTTTATGTATTAAAATTTGAAATGGAACATAATATAATTTGATAATTATATCATGTAATGGTGCTATTTTCACTGCCTGCTATAATTATTGCTAAATAAAATAATTATACTAGATCTTTCCGCATTATTGTATATAAATAGAATAATGTACTGCATGAGAAAATTCTAATTGTGATACTAAGAATGATACGAGGAAATTGTAAGAAAAAAAAATTCCTTCAGTTTTCAGAACATCTTTCCCAAAGTTTCTTGAATTGGAAACGGACAAAAAATCGCAAAGTGGCTTTCAGGGGGAACTTCCCCCAAAAAAGGGTGACTCATTGGTTGTTATGGACTTCCAGGAACTCAAACATCCCCTCTGCCCAGCAGGTGAAAAACACTCGATTTGGTATTTTTGTCAGAAGACACTTAGAAATGTTCAAACATTGACGAGAAAGGGGGTAAGCAATGTAGTAAAAACTCCCTTCCTTATCAGGACTTCCTTCTCGAAAGTGCCCTTCCTCAAAAGGTTAATCTACTCTTATCCATCGGTTATGTTATTTTTGGCAAATTTATCGCCAAAAATGAGATGACTGACGCCAAACGGAATATATATTTTTTAAAGTATACTGTGTATTATCACCAATTAAGTTAACTTGATGAGATTTGCTCGAGAGAAATGGAAAAATTCCAAATAATTAAATATTGGAGTGCTGAAGGTGGATTGGCAAGATTTTGGCAAAGAGGCTCTTAATGTGAAATTTTGTGCATGCCGAAAATAGGAAATGTACATATTTAGCGATAGAAATAAATCAGTTTGGAACCGCACGGTTGGTGAAAGTGTAATTTAGCTCCAAAACTTAGCAAGATTTTGAAAAATAATAAAAGGGCGACTTCTTACGGAGTAGCGCACACGCAAGACTATATATATATATATAAATATATAAGCGAAATACCATAAAAAAGTTCTGGATAACCATTATTACAGACAATCAATTTCTTAAGATTTTAAATTTAGATTATCATTGGCGTTTAAAAATTGAAAATTTTCTTGATATTTTACGTATAGTTTCCAAAATATAATATTATCGTCTTCCTAGCGAAGCGGGCTGGTATGAGTTAGTGTGTATATATATATATATATATATATATACACACACATATAGGTGTGTAATCGCATGGCTTAGTGTGCAAACTTTATCTGTGGTCTCATTATTGCAACTGACATATTTAACTGCAACATTCAACCCATGTCGACGAAATATATAAAAGAAGGGAAAACTTTAAGAACAATATGTATAATATTATTACTAAATATTTTATTTTTTAAATTAACATCCCTTAAATGCACAAAAATTAATGTACTCCAAATATTTTGACTTGACATTTTAATAACATCGTGTTCTGAACCAAAAGGAAGGTTACTGGTGATACACTTCATAAATTTGAAAGATGGTAGTGCAGTGAGAACAGCATCCACTCACCAAACTTCCACACCACACCAACATAAGGACTTAGAACCTAGACAAGCTTAACAGCAAGTTTTCAATTGAACCGGACTCGAGCTCACAGCTCAACCCCGGCTACGAGTTTGCGACATCACTACTCGGCTACCGTGGCCCTTTTGTGATTAAATATTATCAAAAGTGAGATTTAAAAAATAATTTTTAACTTAATTGAACACGTTTCAAAGCTGCTGAGTAAATCTTATGTATGGCAAATTGAGGCAAAAGATTCAATTAATTCATGCATTCCAAGGAAAATAATATGTAACGCTTTTTTTATATCAAATATTCTTATGAATATTTAATCTTAAAGAAAAAAAAAGTATTATTATCTTCTTATTATTAATTTTTTCTTTCTAAAAGAAACTTTTATCTTAAATTGAAAAGTTCTTGTAACAATGCTTTTGAAATGTCTGTTTAAAAGTGTAAAGTGAATTCCACTCTTTAAAACTTTTGACTGTCTAAAGAGCCTTTTTTTCCCCCCTTTTCTTTTTATTAAAAATGTATTAGTTTTAATATTTTTTTATTCTAGTTTTTTGTTTTTCATTGGTTTATGTGTTAAGTGATTTTTAAATAAATTGTGTGTTATTCTTAGAAACAGTTCTGGTCAATATATAATGAGTCACATTGCATGCCTTACAGTTAATAGTTATTCTTTTTTGTATATTCTTTTTCACGCAGTACGTGTTTTTCCTTCTTTTCTTTTCCTCTATTTCCCAACGAGAAAAATTTTCATCGTTTGTCTTCATTTTTTTTATTACTGAAGGCTCTGCAATTTTATGATTTATTTTCCTATCAGAAATCTTAATAAATTCATTCTAAATTCTCTTAAACTGAGTTTTTAACTCAGTTTGGCACGACAAATTTTCTTCATCTAAATCCTTTATCAAATTCTCAATCTCTATTTCTGCGAGAAATTTTAGATTCATTCTAAAAATTCAAAGAAAAAACAAGAGAAAAGAAAAATCTATCGTTCACAGACCGCGTAAAGTCATCAAATGGAGTATTTTTTCGAATTCGGTTGTTCCTAAAGATCGCCAATGACAAGGAATTCGTGCACAACTGATAACGTTGGCGAAAAATATCCCCACCTAATTACGGAGAATAGAAGAAAAGACGTAAAAAGGGTAGGGAAAAATGTAAAAGGGTCTTCTGAAAAAAAAAAAAAAAAAAAAGGAGTGGGAGGGAGGGGAAGAATTGTCTCTAAATTGCTTGGTACATCAGTTGCACCGCAGCCGAAGCGAGAGTTAAAAAAATTTTTGGTACTGCATATGTACCGCCGATGTGTAAAGATTAAAGCATTTGATTCGGATCACGAATAACAACTTCTCTTTATTAGGCATAATATTAATTTATTTAAAACAACTTTTCTTTGGAGATATTTTTTCTTAATAGAACACTCCTTTAACTTTCAGTTTGGATATTTTTATCAA
>BMAW01041787.1:0-68428 GCA_019974015.1 Nephila pilipes | reverse complement strand
TCATAAATTAATTTATATTAGTATATACTGCCTCATTCATTGTAAGGCATAAATCACTTTTGAGAACAATACCGTGGAAAAAACGATAGATTATTTTCCTTCATTGAATCCTTCCTTGGTGAAATGAATTTGCTGCTGAATGTTTCTAATTCTATTTCCCTGAATACTGATTACGAGAGTCCAATAACTGCAGTGTTTGTTTAAAATAATAACAAAGGTAAAATAATTTTTATACATATTTAGCATGATCGTGTATAACTGAAATCAGTTAAGACAGATTTTTGAGAAGTGTTTCGCTCATTTTGATTTTTAATGTGAGTAATCTCCATATTCATACAAGATACGACAGCAATTATACTTATCATCTTTTTTCGGATTTGGATTAAAAAAATAAATAATTGAACTAGTAGACTTTTTAAACGGTATCTACAATTATGTAGGCTTATAATGTTATGCACAAAAAATATTTCACAAATTTTGAAGCTGACATGCTTACTCGCAATCCAATACCTCATCATACCTTTTTATTATTTCCTTGCTATAAAGAAAAAATAACAATAAAAGTTTAGAAAACATGAGCAACTCAAAGTGTTTTAAGAATAATGATTCATTTTTATTTAAATAAGGATAAAATAAAAAAAAATGTTTTTCTCAACGAGCTAAATTAGTAGAAACAACACATCTTCAGTTTTGTCATCCGGGTGTTCAAAAATTTATCTGCCTTATATCACCATAATATTATTGCAATGGAAAAGAAATAATAACTCGTATATTAATAATTGTTTAAAGAATGGTAAGAGGTTTGTTAACTTAATAAAATATCAAAATAAAAGGAATAGTTTGTTTCAAGTTTTTCCATCAACCGGTTAACCATTTCATATTATTGCAGTTTATAATGTTGTTTGCCTGAATACGAGGTGTAGTAATTAAATAACGAAACGGGCGCTGTAAAACATTTTACTTTGATGCCATACACATTTACTTATTATTAAACTCAATATGCATCACTCACCTATCCCTAAAACGCTCCAAACTAATCTTCTGTTGCTCGAAACGATGCTGGAAGGTTGTTCTGTCAATTACTTTAGGACGCGTGACGCTTTCTCTTTCAACGGACTCGGATCTTGTTCCATTTAATGCAAATTTCACCTTCGAAAACAGACAGAAGTCACATAGGGGAAAATCCAGAGAATAAGGCGGATGGTATAAAATTGGGAAGCTGTATTTGGCTAGACACCTCTTAACAGACAATGCGGAAAGAGCCGGCATATTGTCTTGGTGGAAAACCCATAACTTGTCCTTCCACAAATCGGGCCTTTATTTTTGTATTGTTGATTAATAGTTTGACCTTCAAGAACCCAGTGAGATATACGATATACAATCCCATGAAGATCGGGGGGGGGGATCAATCATCATTGCTTTGAATTTGGATTTGTCCATTCGACATTTTTTGGCTCTCAGGGAAGGCGGGCTCTTCCAGTGCATAGAATGGTGTTTAATTTCAGGATCATAAGTAAAAACCACGATTCATCACACATTATTATCCATCCAAATAAACTTGGATCACTTTCAACGGCATTCAAAGTGTCAGTACAAATTTTTTTGGAAACTTCTTGTTGTTCAAACATCAGAACAACATTCAACATTTCGGCAACAACATTCAACATGCTGTTCAACATTTCGGCGCATACTTTTTGTATGTTAAAATTGTTATGTAAGAATAACTGTGCACGGATTCTTTGTAAATTCCTACAGTCGCCGCAAACGCTCGAATACTTTACCGTAGGTCACATTGAACGATTACCGAATTTTTCGATATTGTCATTCCTTTTTGACGCGGGAGGAAGACCTGGGCGTGAATCATCTTTAACATCTTCTCGGCCAACTTGAAAACACTAACACCACTCAAAAACACGTGCACGTGATGATCAGTCATTGGCGAACACTTCTTTCAATAAATTATAAGTTTCAATAGCGGTTTTTCCAAGTTTTATGTGAAATATCCCAACAACTCGTTGCTCACAAATCATTTTTCTGGGGAAATAAAAAAAAAAAAAACTCTATTGCGAACGAAGGCTACGGTCCTACGGATTTGTTTACAGAAGCGAGAGGGACTGCATTAGAAAGAGAAGGCTTCACGCTAAACATCTGTTCGTCGCTGGCGTTTGGCGCATGCGTACTTCTGTAGCAGCGTCAGTGTCGTTATTTAATAGCCATATGTCGTAACTATAACTTTTTAAAATTGTTCCTTCACATTGTTATTGACCGCGCTAAGAGGCATATATGGACCTTCCGTATCAAATAATCTAACTACTGAAGTATACAAACTCTCTAAAAACAATTTTTCAAATTTAAGTTCCCAAACGAAATTGAGCAATTACTTCCTCACGATCCAGAAGATTTCTCCTAAATTATAATATTAAACAACTGTTAACTTTCGCCTATCTTCCCGAAAGTAGAGGTTAATTTGAAGGCATAAATCGGATATTAATAATTAATTCCCTTCAAAAATACCTTGAATAAAACTACTGGAGTAAATTTTTTTAATACAATAATACACTTCACTCTATAACTCAATTTCCACCTGTATATTTAATGTTTGGGAAATTATCATACGAACATTATTTAATCATAAATGTTTTTATCCATCACTTGAAGAATTAAGAACAGTAACACACAAAAAAAACTTAACCTCACCATTCTCAAGACCGTATACAATATTAAAACAATTTTCAGATATAAGTTTTGAAGTATAGATAACCCTAAATACCACTAACAAAAGAATTCAAAAGAACTCGTAAAGAAAGTGCGTGTGTGTGCAAGGATAAATTTAAATTCAAATTATCTCACATCGTCCTTTATTTATTAAATTGTTTGCATTTTACTTACGTAGGATTTAGTGTCTCATTTTGCTTAGATAAAAATACTCCTTTCTGTGAGTGACTCTAAGTGCGCTATTTTATCTTATCTTATTCTCAAAGTTTTTTTTATATACATTCTTGTATTTGCTTAAAAACATCATCAAGGAGTTCATTATCACACTATATCGTGTATTATACGTCATATCCATTTCATCATGGTATGTCATTCTAAGTATTGTAACTGGAAATTTTATTTTGCGTCAAATACTATGTATTAACATACATAATAATTTACGCAAAAGAAAATGAAAAGAGCATTAAATTGGTATATTTGTTATTGTAAATATTTTGAATATAGTTTCAAAAATACTCGATAATGATTAACTTGATTCTACCTTTATTGAAATTACATCCCCCCCCCAAAAAAAAAAAATATTACTTTCCTGTACTTGCGATAGACCGCTTAGATATCAAGTTCTTGAGCTTAATAAAAATAAATAACTTTGCTGTAATTCCAGAAAAATTTCATTAATGTAAAAATTATCTCGTTTAATTTTATTGAAATTTTGATGCTCATTCTAAAAAGTAATTCTAAAATATCAATGTTTGTTTTCAAATTAAAATTTGTATTTTTATATACATTTAGTTATTTCTTTATTTTATGTATATTTTTGTAACATCCTAAACGACTTCCTCATGGTCAATCCATTATTTATGAGAAATGTTTGGTATTCGGGGCATTTTCTTCGTGTGTGGTGTGAGAGGATATATTATAGTGATAACTTTTTTCTTTTCACGGTAATTCTTTCTCTGAATAGCGTACGTTTATACCATTGGTGAAAACCTTAACGCAGATTTTGTTTTTGTAATCAATATACAATTATATCCCTCCAGTATTGTTATTATTTTAGGACAAAATAATTAAAGCTGTGATAGATACCGGAAAAATCATATTTAATATTCGATACATTCCACAACGCAGGATACAAAATTATATATAAAACACAGATTTTAGAATACACATCATCTTGCAAAGAAAGGCTTTTCCCTATCTATTGCACCTACGATCATCTTCCGAAAACCTCGTTGGGAGAAGAAAAGGAATTTCCCTCCAAAAGAACAAGTAGCACGAATTGGCTACTGTTTATTACTAAAGGAAAAGCAATGTTAAATTACGGTGTTGCACATTATAGTTTTAAAAGATTCATCTTCTGTTTTCTGCGCCGGAGTTACAGGTAAAGAATAAGGACTAGTTTGATAAATTGATTTCTTAATATCTCTCTAAATTTCTTTAATTTCTTTCTAAACAAATTAGCACTATAAAAATTAAAACCTTTTTTACAAACAGCAGAATTATTAGCGAAGTCATTTATATTATGAACAGAAACATTATTTTCATACACATAGTTAATGCAAATTATTTTTTTCATCATTAAGTGTGGTATTAATTTAATCGTTTTGTCCAATATACAAAGACCGACTATAATTCATGTTAAACAAATCTACGGAAATTTGAGAAATTTCTGATAAACTCTGAATTGTTCAAAAACAATTCATAAATTAAATTCTTTTAATAATAGAAAGCCTCAGTATTCCGTATTTCATATCAGCATTTATTACACATGTTTTTTTTTTGTTATGTACCAATAAAACAATTCAACTTAACTATGTTATATGGTAAAATGTGTACATTTTTAATTTTAATTTCGACAGTTTCATGCCTCTTTGCAGTATTTGAACATTATTAAAAAGACTGTGTTGATACATAATTATTAGTTCCAATATCATTAATAATTGATTATCTTTCATAATTTGTAAATAAACACATAAACATTTGGATTGCTTAAGTAAAAATTTGGCCATTTTGATTCAGTGTCAAGCTACCTGCTTTGTAATATTCTGGTTATCAATGCACATTTGTGGAAAAAGAAAATGAGACACTTGAGGAAAAGGAGGATATGTTTCAGAAGGATATTACACATGTGGTGAACGACAACACAATATATTTGAATTTCACTTTAAAATGTGAATTACATCCCTTAGTAATGGATTTAGAAATTTAGATTCAAAGAACCTTCACTGATGGCCATTAAAATTACAAAACTAGGAAGGAATGATCTGACAAAGGTCAAAATATCATGAAAGAAAGAAGAGGTAGATATATGCAAATGATTAGTACTTCAGAATATTTAGACGACTCACGAGGAAGTAACGACATCTGAAGTATTGCACAAAAATTGTGTAGTGGATTTCTCATTCGGAAAACACTTTGTAAGGTCTGGGTTTGCTCAGAATATCGTGTTATGCTTCGAATAAGAAGAAATACTTACCTTCAAGTGTCGGAATTCGATAGAAGCAGGATCGTTGCCTATCGAAACTATGAATTGTAGTTCCGTGATGTAGCAATGGTCGAACTCTAACCACTGTCATGAGAATTTGGAATCAATGGGTTGCTGAACAGCATGTAGGACCCCTACGCCCTCCCATAACTAATGCCCTAGACGACACACAAATTGTGAGGACGGCCTGCAAAACCGCACAACACCGTCATGAATCATTACTCAGGAAATGGGAATGTTTGCAACACTCTCAGTATCCGGTCGCTCGGTGCGACGACGTTTGTAGCAGAGTGGACTGTCAGCTTGGCGACCATTACTTCGGCTTCAAATAACAATGTATAGAGAGAGACGGCGACTTTGGTGCAAACGACAAAGCTGGATACAGGAGTGGCACAATGTCGTCTTTTCAGACAAGTTCAGGTTCTGCGTGCTGTATTCTGATGGCTGTATATATGTCAGGAGACCCTGACGAGACCATTCGTTCCCTGATTGAATTCGATATTGGTATAAGAACTTTGAAACTTTTGTGATGTTTTGGGCTGCCATTGGGCACACGATATTAAACATTATTAAAAAGTCTCTAGTCTCTATCATCTTTAGTTCTTCAAGTCATCTTAAAGTCATCTGTAGTTCGGATCGACAGTAATTTGAACGCGTATTGGTACATTCCGGTCAACTGACGTCCTGTGTTTGTGCCCTATTTTCGAGGCTAATCAAACTCCATCTTCACACAAGGTAATGCAAGGTGTTGCACGTCGTTTTCTGACCGCCCTCGATACACAGGTATTAGATTATTGCCCTGACTTGCACGTCTCCAGGTATGTCTCCCACTGAAAGCATTTGGTCATGGGTTGCTGAGAGACTGGACTGCCACACCTCTCCGTGTAATACGTTTGAAGAAGTGTGGCACAGACTTGAAGCAGCATGGAATGAATTGCCTGTTTCTGTCACCCAAGCGTAGCTCAATGCATAGTATAACGTAGTTGAAGTTGAGTTTATAGGAGTGAAGAAGAAAGAGGCTGAAAATTTCTGGAGTACGATTGATCAATGAAATTTATCAGATTTGTAGACAAGATATTTAAAATATAAATAGCATACATTAGCAGTAAAGTTCGAAATGTATTAAATACTGGAAGTTGATCCGATAGAAAACATTTCAGTGGAGAATATTGAGTAGTTTTTAATGCGAGAAATAATACTAAGAGGTTTTATTGAGTATTAAAAGTCATAATATATATGTACAAATATTTAAAAGTGA
The DNA here is from genome assembly GCA_019974015.1 of Nephila pilipes. Classification (NCBI taxonomy): domain Eukaryota; kingdom Metazoa; phylum Arthropoda; class Arachnida; order Araneae; family Nephilidae; genus Nephila; species Nephila pilipes. Next base: position 61,970 of record BMAW01041787.1, on the reverse strand, counting down.
TAAAAATAAGAATGCAATTGAAATATTAATGAAAATTAAAATATGTTTTATTTGGTATGATACAAATAATTATATCTGTTAAAGTAAATGGTTGTGGAAATTGCACTTACTTACCTACACTATATTTAGAAATTAATCATAAAATCTGTTTATTGTCTCTATGTGAAAAAAATAAATTAGATTTAAATCGGTTTACTTTGGAACTGCCTTCAAATTTCAACGTTTATATCTTGCGTCTACCTCACAATTTGAGAAAAAAATAAACCAACAATATTTATTCTTAAAATATTGAAGCCTATTTTGTCGCTTAATGACATTTCGTGACCAAAAATGTACGAATAATATGTTTCGGATAATGAAATAAGTGTATGCATGTTTCAAATCCAATTAGTCTCCAAGTCCTCGTGTAGTGTAGTGGGAAAGTTAAAAGAGAGGTGACGTCCTCGTTACTCGATTGAGGTTTTTAACTAGGTGTAATGTTTTTCAGTAGCAGCTCTAGAGTGACGTTTATTCAAGAAAAGTCAAGACAAAATCTTTACGATTGAATAAAAATTCTCTAGAAATAGGAAGCACAAAAAATGCTGGCATAAGAATTAAACTACTAAAATAGTTCTGTATTTTAATAAATATATTTGATATGGATATAGTCTTATCCGGGATCTAATACTAGGGAAAATATTTCCCTCCTCCACCACAATGTAGTCTTTTCATAATTAAAACTCAAAGCATTATTATAAATTAGTAACTCTTTTACTCAGTAAAATGGCATCATTTTTCGACATTCGAAATACTTTGAAGAAAAGAATAATAATACCTAATTATAAAAATCAGAATTTTCGTTAAAATTTCTTTTCCACAGTTTTCCATAACTTAAAAAGAAAAAATTAACGTCAGGAACTAATTTTTAAATCCGTAAGTGAGATCTTCCTTCGCTCTCTTAACCTTTATAAATTAGTGACATCTCATTTCACAACCTTTGTTTAAAAGGTATATAAGTAAAATTAGCGATTCTTATAAGAGAAAGTACATTATTCATCATGGCAAATGTCTACATTTCATCTGAATAAAAAAAAGAAATCGATTTATATACTATATAATCATATATGATGTCATTGACGATTTTGTCGACAGAAAAAAAAATCTGTTTTAAGTGTAGGTGTCTAAAGAAAGAAAAATAACATCGATAAAAAACGAGTTCTTTGAACATGGGTTTTCAGTCAAACTTCACACTTTGAGTAACATGATTTTTATGCCTTTAATTTTAAGAACAAAAGGGATTGAGTCCAATTGAATTTATACAATAATTAGTTTTAACAATTTATTTTATTATTCGACGTTTATTAAAGTTATTACCTAAAATAAATACGTGTAAAAAGTTTAGCTCATTTAAGCATTATGTTAATCAATTCAGATACATGTCACTAAAATTAAAGCAAACGATAAATTATTAAACGACAGATATGGTGACCATTTGTCTTCTTGGAGAAAAACTTTGCGTAAAACTTAATACTTTAAATAATTAATTTTAATCAATTTTTATTTGTTGAAATTAAATTATTGTATTGTCATCCAAAACAATTCTGTATATAAAACTTCAACTGCATCGAGTGCTTTAAAATATGAGAAAAAAGCTTTTAAAATTTTGAACCAGACATACGTACAATATGAGTTAAAGAAAACCCAATAAAAAGTATTTCTGTCAGAGAGTAAGCGGAAAATCGACGCTTCATTACAGTTTATAACTTAATCAGAAAAGCAAGAAGGGAGCAGTGATATATGGATATATTGAACTCAGTGCTTAAAAACAGAGTCGTAATAGTTGCCAATTATATTTAATGAAATATAACTTCTTGAGATTTTCACATTTAAGAAATTTTAAGGGCACATGATGTAGTTGCAGAGGTGAAAAGAAAAAGATTAGCTACTTTGATATGTTAAAATACGATCTAATAAAAGAAAAATAGGAATAGCCATTGGTTTCATTGGTTATTTTTCTTTCTAAAATGCATTTTGAAAAATGTTCAGAGGTTGAATAACCTTATTTTTTAAGAATTTTGAACATACAAATTTACTGCTTTCAGATAAAAATAAATAACTGCTAATATTTCAATCCTAATAGAATAACTAACAAGTTAAAGAAGCAGGATGATATGACTACACAGGTTGAAGCTTAAATAAATATCGCTATTCCAAAAAGTCAGAAACATGTCAATTTAATTTTCAGTCTCTAATAAAATGGTTCCAAAAACATAAAGTGAAGGTGACATTTTTTATTACGTTTGAATTTAATTAAAAGTACTATTAGCTACCGGAAGGGCTATTTTTTCTAAACAGTATAAATTGGCGTACTTCCAAAAAATTATCTTGTTTTTGCGTATATGTTTGAAGTCTGCTTTCACCAGAACTGAGCTTAATTTTTAAAAGTACATCATAATAAATTTCTTCTGAATTTTTTATTGGATTGAAATAAAATATATGCAATATATGTCTGATACTTGTTTCATCACTAAGGAACTCAATTTTCAAAAATATATCGTAATAAAATCTCCCATATATTTTATTGGTTTGAAATGAAACAATTATAAAAATGAAGTATTTTATTTACTTATCGATTTATGTATTACCTTAAATCACATGTTAACTGGAATCAAGGTATGACTGAAAATAAATAACATTATTCAGAATTTTAAGCTGCGAGGCAGCCTTTTTCTCCCCTGAAGAATTTCAAACTACATCTTTTTAGTTTGGCTTCTTTTTTGGAATGTTTTCGGGTCAAATGATTTTAATATAGATTTACTGTTATTAGCCACTTAAGGGGCTATTGTTTTAGGTGGATCACTTATGGTGTACCAGATTAGTTTTGATTTTTTTATCGCATGCTTCAATTTTAATTACATTTAGCTTAAATAGTATATTCAATTTAATATTTATTCATTTGCTTTCATTTTAATTATATTTAGCTTAAATATTTTCCATTTAATATTTTATCGTTTCCTTTAATTTTAATATCGGAAGCATTTACTTTTGTCCATTTCTCGATATTTCACTGTTTACTTTGATTCTTATACTTAAATGAGTTTTTAATAATTATAAAAAAACGCACTGTGGGTGGTTAAATCTGTTCTTTGCAAAACTTTGCATAGAACTTTTTAAATTATTATTCTTATTTTTGTTTTAAATTTCAGTTCATAAAAGTCATGAAAAAATTGCTTCCATTCAACGTGAAATACCGTTGTAAAATATTACGTAATTTTTTTTACAATATATTTTGATACTTTAATTCTAATAATTTGACAATTTAGACAAGCTAAACGAATTCTGAGTACTTTTCTCGGAACTTCAAGTCAAACACCAAACGATAACTCAATCGTTACGTCATTAGCTTAAAAGACAATAAAATCTTAATTTATCGTTCATTTAAAAGTAAAAAGCACCACTAAAACATACCAGAACCTAATACGAACATCACAAAATGTGGTAATAAAACAAAATAAATGATTTATAATACGAGAAATAAAATAACCTTTAATAGAAAAATTGATTGTTCGCAGAATTTTCTCTGCCCATTCGGACTCTTCATTATGAAGATAAAAAAAATTGTAGCAACTTATGTTTAGAAATAACTTTATTTTTTCGTAATGACTGCTGACGAATTACATTTGATACTGCTACACCACGTGAAATATATTGTTTATTACTATGTGTTTTACGCGAATTGAAAAATATGCTTTTGGTATTAAACTGTCTTTAAGCGAAATCTGTTCTCGGATCGAAACATTTTCCCATCTGAAGTGAAAATTACGAAGAAATGATTCGTTGTGCCTTTTCATGTGAAATGTAGACACAGAAATTACTTTTATCCGAAAAAAAGTGATCGCCATTAATTGAATAAGAAAATAGCCTCTCTAAGAAAATTTATCTTTAATTACGATATTTTTTTTCACTTAAAAAAATTTAATATGCATGAGTGCATGATAAATTTCAATTCTTTCTTTTTTCAAACTGAACTTCTGTTTGATTGAAAGGCGGTAATAGGATTCGAGTTTGGTAAATAAACCCCATTTCCAATTAAGAAAATATATTATTAATGCAATACACGTAAAACTGTTTTTGAACTTGCGTTTTCTTGTTAAAATTAAAATCAAGGCAGTTGTGAAGAAGGTAATAATGGACGAAAATAGCAGCAAAAATAAAATTAAATCTTCATTTTTCTGAAAGTAGGATTCAGGTTTCATTAAAATAATAACTGATGTTTTCTGGAAGGCCTGATGGATTCAAAAATTAAATCTTTTTTAGAACATTTTTTTCATTGAATTTTAATTTCATTCCAATCTTATTGGTAATCCCATGGATAGTGTGGATGAGAATTTCTTACATTTTATGTGCAAATATTTTGTTTGAATTATAAAAATTACTCTTTTGCTCTTATTTGAATTTTTTCCTTAGATCACTACATTTTACTTGAGTCATTGTACATAAAATTCCGGTATGAATTAGCGACTTTCCATTCGTTAACCCGTTCACTCCGAGCGTATCACATGCGATACTTTCGCGTTTGCTCTTCTGTGCCCAGCGTATCACATATGATACGTTCCGTGAGTGTCTTCTACTGCCCAACGTATCAATAGAAATACGCTCAATGAGAATGTTTTATTTTATTTTTTAATGTTATTATATGGCATTACAATACCGCGAAATCTATATATATATATAGGTTATTTGGAGTGTTGACCTTGGTGATATGGGCTTGGATTTCACTTCTGGCTACCAGGAGTGGGGTAATTGTTAAGAGCACATGTTGCGGCGCGGGTCTTTAAATGTAATGACATGATTCAAAGGGTGCACTTGCTTTCGGTTTGCTTTTTTCTTTCTTGTTTGCTTCTTAGAAGTTCGAAGGAAAATTTATGGCCCTTTATGGAGGTTAGGGCTTTTGGTAGCAGATGCTCTCAGCTGTTCATTTCCTCCGGTCGGTTTTTATTAGTAGCGACAGTCATGACGAAAAGAAAGTATTTATCTGATACTGAGATTTGCGAACTAATGAATGAATCTGACAGTAATGTTAGCGAAAATAATCCAAATATGTACATAGACATTAAAGTTTAAAGGGGAAAAAATGAAAGGACGAAGAATATACGCTCTTTGCTCAAAATCTTGCGTGAAGCGTCAAAATATGTGTGTAAGACATGTGACCTTGTACTATGCATTGATTTTTTTTTTATAAATATACCATAAAGCAAAATAAGATTAATTGTTTGTATCTATATGTTCCATGTAATGGTACATCATTACACCATGGGATTTATGGAACAAATGTAAATATATTTTATATTTTCTTAAAAGATATGATTTTTATGTAACAATTTTATGTAAAAAGCATAGAATTTTTATTAAATCTTTTTTTCTTCTGGATATATTAAGTTCAATGCATTTTAAATAATACATGTAAATACCAAAATATTGTAATGAATAACCGATTTTAGAGAAATTTTTTTCACGAATTAGGCTTAATATCTAAAATTGTATGGGCACAGCGTGACACTCCGCGGTAAGAAGCAGCTGGCCTAGAGAAATACTTCTTTTTCCCCCACCGGTAGCGAAAGGGTTAAACCTCATTTCCGTTAGCATGAAGTCCCCAAGTTAATTAGAATATTTGATGAGAAATAAGTTGTATGGAGATGAGCACCATCTGAATAGACTTTTTTGGTTCGGGAAGACTAAAACTAAAGTTATATAGAAATAAAATATACATAGATTAGTTCTTAATTTGAAAAATAATAATATATAAAATACATCATAAAAATACTTAATTGCAAAAGGACGACATATGTATTACAGCTAATTTTTTTGTTTATTGAACTTTTTTCACTTTTAATATTTCTTCCACTCACAAGATCCGATAAACGACGAAAAATACCTCTAGTCATTTTGAACAATGTCACCCAACTGTAAATTATTAAGAAACATTTTAAGGCTACACAGTACCCTAAAAATGACAAATTTATCGAAAATTTTTTTTGGCATTTTCTTGTAGCCCATACATTTGGGGATCTTGGCCCCAAATTTTAGACCTAATAACCAATTAGTTTTTATGATATTTGAAGTTTTCTGAGTACTGTCAGTCAATATTTTTGACAGTTGAGGGGAGCGTGGTTAGTTTCAGTTTCATTTTAAAGCATTTTTCTATTCTTAAATTTAATTAATTACTAATATTTTTTAAATAAAATGGATATTTGCAGAGAAGGGGATATTAACTTCAACTTTCAATACTAAAATCGTTTATGTTTGTTTATATTTTGAGTTCTTGATGTGCTTATAGTTACTTAGCTAAAATTGATAAGAAAAGGTCTTTCTCAAGACCAATATTTATTCTGCATATAATTTATATAACTTAAAAGCTTTTTTAAATTGTTTAAGTTAAGTTTTTTCTGTTGAGAAAATGCGAAGGACAAAACTTTCGCAGCTTGAGAAGAGAAGCAACATTTCTAAGAGATGGAGTAGTGCTGAAAATGACAATTCTAAAAACCTACATAATACTGTATAACTATAAAACTTCAGAATACAAATGTTTTGAATACGAGTGGTACAGATAAAAGTATGTTTCAAATTACATTATAGTGGATACTGAATGCTTGTTTACAGATAATTTAAGCAATATTTGTCATAGTGCATCTTTAAAACTTTGCTATAGTCAAAGAAATGAATTTGCATATAAAATGAATGTTGTATGTATTAACTGTGACCAAACCTAAAGTGAAACATGTTCATAACAATTGGTTGATGCTATATTACGTCAAATATCACATGTTAGCAAGCATCAATTTTTAATGTTCCATTTGATGTAAATATGAGATTAGTGCAAGGTATGTTAACTTTGTGACATAGCTACTAGGTGTTGGAAAAATTCTGCAAGCATATGAATTGAAATATAATGTCTAGTAAAACTTTTAAAAGGCATTATAAGCCAAAAGTTCTGATTGGACATCTCGTTGGGTCAAATCAGCCATTGCTTGATATTCGTTAAGATGTCATTGAGGCGTAGGGCTCAAAGAATGATAAAGATATAGTCGATATTGGAATGTCATATGATGGAAGCTGGTTGACAAGAGAACATACGTCAACGTCTAATATCGGAATAGGATATGTTATCGACTTGCTGACTGGCTTTGTGATAGACTACGAAGTAATGTCAAAGCGGTGGGGAGAATGTGAACAGACTAAATTTGAGCTTGGAGAAGACATTGTTGAATTTCTTATTTGGAGAGAAGACATCAAGATGTTTGCAGTACAACATATGTCGGATCATATGGTGCAATGGAAGTAAATGCAGCTGTGAAATTATGGGAAAAATCTGAGAGTATTAGCTTCCAGTACACAATATTGCTCTTTGACTCTTGGTTTTTTTACCAGTCATCATTAGCACGTGGAAAGAAATCAGGTATTCACAAAGATTGGGTAAAAATACCAATCAATGAAGAATATTTGCCCAAAATCTTGCCGATTTATCAGCGATTAGCATCAACTGAATTATTAGGCACATGTGTCAGAGGTTTGACACACAATTCTAATGAAGCATTACATTTGATTATATGGAACAAATATTCCAAAGAAAATACGGCTTCTAGGAGTCGTGTGTTGATTGCCATGTCGAGTGCAATACCTGAATTTAATGTTGGAACATTAAAAGCTCTAAAAACATTTCAGGATGCTAATTGAATTTATAACAAGTTTGTCATCAGAATATTTAGTGTACTTTACTGATTGTAGGAGAAAGAAAGAAAAGAAAATCTGCAAATTTTAAAGTCGCGCAGAAAAAAATAAAACTTGTTAAATTGCGTCGACTTAAAATTCAGAAAAAATTAGGTGCTATGTACAAATCTGGTAGTTTTTAACTTTTTTTAAACTTTTATTTATATCATTATTATTTTTATAAGTGTATTGGGTTTTAAAACTTTTGTGAAATTATTATGTTAACTTTAAGCTGAATAATTTGTCATCGTAACAAATGCTATATCGATATTTTGCAAAAATATATTTTGAATAAATAAAAATATTTGCCATCATATTTAATTAAAGTAGTGTTTTCATATATTATATAAGTAGTTAAATAATATATTAAAAATTTAGAGCTTAACAAGTATTATTAGTTTTTGTTTTATGCCTTTAAAAACTTTAAATGCATTTTTCTCAGACTTTTATTTTTGAAGATGTAAGTGTTTCCTAATCCCTAAGGCCTTTTTTCTGTTCAAGATAGAGTCTTGAAATTTTTTATAGATACTTAGATATATGTGTTCTATAAAAGTTAGTATGGATTTAGATCTGGGATCCCTATTTTTTTTAAAAAAAATGTTAAAGTTAATATTTTAAAAAATTTTGTGTTTTTTCCAGGTTTACCTAGAAAAATAATTATTGAAAATCAACAAGTAAACAGATTTTCAAATCCAAACTAACTTTTGTTTGCAATAATGTATGAAATATAAATCACTCAAAATAATTTTAAAAAATTCAAAAATTGTGAATTTTATAAGAGTTTAAAAACCTTCAATTTTTTAAAAAATTTTTAAATTTTAAAATAAGGGCTTGTTAAATTGACTTTTTATTTTCAGAATCAGTTTAATAATATAGTATAAAAACATTACATAAGTTACTTTTAATATTACTGTCTCCAAAAATTTTTTTTGAAAAAGGTTACCGTGTAGTCTTAAAATTGTTCTTTAGGCTGAGTGAATAGAATTAATAAAAACAATTTTCCAAACTTTTTGTCATATTTTCTAATCTAACAATGATTATTTGATTTTTTTTCAGAAACGCTCCATTTTTATTACTTCAATTATCTAATGATTCTAGAAAAAAAAAAAAAAAACTTTTAAACTATCTTAAGTAATCCTTCGTCAGATACTGGTTCTAATTAGCTTATATATTGTATACAATATAGGTACACACCATTTAGATAAAAAATTTCATCATGAGAAATATACTGTTCAAAACAATTGAAGGATATTAAAGTTTTGGGTGGATTAATCGGCTGGGAAATTGTTTATATGATTGATACATGATCGACAGCCGTGGTAGGCTATATAAGAAAAAACATCAAGCAAGTTTAGCAGGAAAAAAAATGCATTTTACTATGCATTTGGAATCAAAAGGGAAAAAACACAATTTAGGCATTCGAGAAAAAACGAATAAAAAAGGGCATTTACTTGAAAGAAAAAAAAGCTTTTAGTAGGGGGTATGGTTTCTCCGGACAGCCAGGAACGCTGAACGCCTTTGAGGCATGGAGTCAATGAGGCTATTTATTAGGAGTTGAGGTATTCTATCCCACTCCTCCAGAAGAACTCTTTCCAGTTCTTGGAAAGTTCATGGGGGTGGTAGGTGGACAGCAACTCGTCGGCCTAGAATGTCCGAAACGTGTTCTATTGGGTTCATGTCCGGAGAACATGCTGGCCATTCCATTTTTTAATTCCGTACTCGAAAAGGAAATCTCCCCCTAAGTTGGCACGATGTGGTCTGTTATCGTCTTCCATTAAGATGAAGTCATCTCCAATTGCTGCAGCGTACGGGACTAAAATAGGTCTTAAGATCTCATCCTTATATCGGTGACTGGTCAGGGCTCCATTTCGAATGATGTAGAGATCGGTGAGCCCATCAATGGAGATGTCAGCATAGACCATCACTCCCCCTCAGCCAAATCTGAAACTTCCAAGCACGAACGCAGGATTGTTTCTAGCGCCACGTTCCCTCCAGATAAAAATACGCCTGTCATTAGGAGGAACATAAATACGGGACTCGTCATTGAAAAGAACATTGCGCTATTCATTTTTCTTGCAATTCACATGCTCGGTTGCCCACTCCCTACGGTCGAGACGGTGTCTTGCTCTTACTGTAACATATACCATTGGACAACGAGTATACAGTCCTACAGCGTGGATCTGACAGTTTGAGTCGAAATTGTGGCTCCAATAGCCGAGCGAAGGTGTTGCTGAAGAAAGGGGCATTCATATTTCGGTGTCTCCGAGCCGTTAGTGTTAAACATCTATCTTCATTGGGCGTTGTTGCACGTCTTCGACTTTGCCCTGGTCTTCGGCCTGCACTTTCAGTCTGCAAGAAACGGTTCCAGATTCTGGAAATCACACTTTGTGCAACTCCAGTAGCTTCTGCTACTTCGGCTTGTGTTTGGCATCCCTCTAACCGTCCAACGATTCTCCAGGATTCTGAATCGGTTAAATGTCTTCGTTGAGACTTTGCAATCAACGAAACGACACACTTATTGTATATCGATCATTCTCTTCCGCTTTGTTTTTCGTTAAGTTGAAAGGCAAATTTCAATCGCTGCGTCGTTTTTGACATCAGACTCAAAATTTGCATACTCTGAAGTTTGAAAATGAGAAAAATTTGCATTTGTAACTCGTTTCTTCCATTTTCTGCAAAAAAAATTTCGCTTGTATTTTATATAAGACTTAAAATATCTTTTAATTGTTTTGAGCAGTGTATATTCTTATTTCTTGAAGCCCTGAAACATATTGTAAGCCTATATTGAACATATTGACCTGCACTAGAAACAACACGAGGGCTGTTTGCAGCGAACCTTGTAATTTTGAGCCTCGGTCAAGTGACGGGGACAACACCTGAACTGGTATGCCTCTCTCCTAACTTCCACAACATGCCAACGGGAGGACTTCTGGCCCTGACTTATTTAACATGCATCAGTTCCGGCTCCATGGCAGGTCTTTAGTGGCCAAGGCTCGAACCCAAGTCTGAACAAAAATTGCCGGTCACGAATCCTAAGCCATGACTACTATGCTACCGCGGCCATAGGTCAGTATTGAATAAAGCGCAGAAACGTGATCAAACAACTCATAACTTTTCGAAATAAAATACCTTTTTCAAATGAGCTTTTTTCGAATGGTGTGGAAATTTAGAGAGAAAGAGAGATGGTGGACTTAAATGTCTCCCTCGTCACTTTTTTCCTGGATTAAAACGATGTTAATTTCGGGCTGCTTCCAAATGTGATAATGAAAACATTAAATATTGTTTTCATTATTTTTCCAATATTTCAGTTAAGATAACTGAAAATCAATTCTATCAATTTATGCAAACACATTATTTGTTTAGTTATTTTTACAAAATGAAGCAAAAAGTGTGTATTTAATATGTTTGTATGCGTAAATAAATTAAAACTGGTGAAAATGTATAGAATAAAGAAACATTCAAATGGCACCTGTTCGAATCCAGCGCGTCATTGTTAGCGAATTCAGCTTCTCCAAGCTCTGCAATACTCCAGTCTTGATTGATTGTTTATTAGAGTCATACTTTGAAGCAAGATGAAGGCTGTTTACGTCTGACTTTTGTAATTCTTAACCTCGATGAAGTGACGAGAACGGCATCTGACCTAGCACTCCATGACGCTAGGGCTATTCGCGATTTTCTCTTCACTGACCTTGGAGATTTAATTCAGATTGATTGCATGAAATAACAATTTCTTCCCAACCCAAATGAAACGTGATTATTTTAATTAGAGTCAGGTGGAAATAAAGTGAAGTGATTTAGATATGACGGTATATAAGCAAAGGGAAATTTAGAGGATAGAGGACAAGTGGCACTAGCACTGAGTGTATTCTTTTAAGAGATCGATGGTATGAATAGTTGTTCCCGGTGGTAACTGTCGCTTACAGTTTAGTAAATCAAAGTAACCTAGACTAGAAAGGTTTTGATAAGATTGTATTATTGTAATAATATTTGGATTGGAGCATTAATTCAAGGGCTCCAAAGAGAACGGAAGCTTCTTAAGCATTATATTTAAGAAATTGATAAATAAATAGTTGTGTTAGACTTGACTGGTGTATCCTTTCGTAGGTTATTGACTTTTAGAGTTAGTTTTGCACAAGAGTCGGCAAGAAGTAGTCATTTGCCATTCCTCTCGTTTCCAAAATTCCACACCACGTGAGAAACATTCAAAGACCTGTGAATCGGAAATACGACTTTATGTTCGTGTCATCACACTAGATGATCAGCATCCGAATCTATCAAAAGTAGATTTGGAATTGTTCGAAGCACTTTGATATCATAATCTTATAAAGAATGGGTGTCTAGACTATGACCTTTTGAGGGCCAGATTGCAAGAAAACATTTTTTTGCTGGGCCACACATTCAATATTTTTTCAACCAATTGAAATAAAAATTAAGTCCATGTAGTTTTATTAAAATAAATTAACTTCTTTTTACTATAATATTTTTTAAAAATTTGAATTAGATATGTATAGGTACATATTTATTTTAAATTTGTAAGAGTTTCGTTTTAATTTAGTTAGGATTTCATCAAGATGGGAAAAATTCAAACTAATGAGATGGATGAATTTGCTTTTATTGAACAAGCAAATCGATATCGGGTTCAATAGACGAGGTAGCAATTCTTAATGCATTTTCAAGATGTTTGTCAGTGATCTTTGTCCTTTTTTTATTTTTTGTAAGCTTCATTCTTGAAAATAATTGTTCCCATATATAGGTACTGCCAAAAGCTGAAGACATCAATAAAGCATGATTGTGAAAATTAGGATATTTATCGCGGAGTAAATAATCCTTATAAAACTCCAGTAAAGAAACATTCCCAATTTTTTCTTTCAGTTGAATGTCATTTCGCATTTCAATGCATTCCATTTGAAGATTTGAAGGTAATTTATTTATTTCTAGAGAAAATATGTTGAAATACTTTTCATTTTTTCGAACATTGTGAAATCTACTTTCAAATTCTTGAATTAAATCAAAAATTAATGCAGCATATTTTGTGCAACTCACAGGTTTATGTGCAGCCAAAGTACTGAAATGTATCAAATCTTTCTGTCCTCTTGGCCAAACGGATTAGGAAATCAAAATACAATGTAATATATTGCATACAAGTATTGTAATTCTTCAAAAAATTCGAATTGACTCATACGTAATTCGAATTAGTAAATTATCATGGCATATTAAGATGTTTTGTTTAAGTTTTTATTTCAAAATAAATGTCGACGAATCGATAATATATGAAAAATATTGCAAACATTTATTTTTTAATAAAAATGTAAAATTTAAATATTTCACAGTTTGCGTTTGGGCCGCACTTTAGACAAGCATGTTATAAAGTTTGAAAAAAAAGTTCTATTACCTTTTAAATATCATAGATGGAAGAAAATAGTAAACATATTAGCTAAAATATATATGAAAAAACAATTATCAAATATTTCACCAATTATACAATTCAAAGTACTCCCAATCCTGTTTTTCACGATTTTTTTTTACACGATTTTGATTCAACACGAATCAGGAAAAATATCTTTTATTCTTTTTTTACTCGACATATTATGTTTCAACAAGATAAACCCAAATAAAACAATTTCTCTTTAATTTTATTTTTACAACTCCGATATTGGAGATGAGGAATGTAATATGATTTCTATTTATGAGAATTCTCGAATTTTATAACTTAATAAAGAATTTTTATCAGCATCTTGGGCTTGTTCTTCAAAGCGAAAACACCTGCGAAGCTTGTTTAGATAAGACTAAAACGTTTCAAATATATAAAAAAAATCTCAAAAAAATTTATTTATACAGATGTTTCCCCATCAATACAAAATCGATAAGAACGCACTAGAAAGTCAACAATAAAATTTATATTTTTCATCTTATTTTTTTTTTTTTTTTTTAATAAAATTTTTGGTCACATTTCCAAAGAAGGGTGTGTCACACATTTATTATTTTCACGTAAAAGTCAATAAATGTAAAGTTACAGTTTCAAAACCTTTGTTTTATTAATTATTACAGAAATACTTTTCGATAGCCCTTACATAATATCACATATTTGAACTATAACAAAAAACTAAAAGGAAAGCGATCTCTTTGGATATTAAAATTCAGATTTTTGATCACTTTGCAACTACACATGTTGCAACATACAGGGTGTTTCCAAACTCACGGGAAAAAATGTAAGGGATGGTAGAAAACATGGAAACAAACAAATTTCACCGTACAATGCATAGGTTCGGAGCAAGCGGTGAACCGTTAGAACCGTTATTGTCTAGTGAAAGAACGAAACACCTAACAGCTAGTGAAGGTTCGAAACCCTTTTATTGACAGCATATATGATAAAATTAAAGAAACTGCTGAAAAGAACGACCGCCTATGGTAATGAAGGTATTACTCCTGCAATGTAGCAAGCGGTGCACTTTTTCAAGCACACCTGGCATTTCTTGGACGGCACCAGCAGCAACAGAAATCCTGTCAAATAATCCCTCATAAGATTCGATGAGCTTTTGTAGAAGAGACTTTTCAATCAGTCACATCGGAAAAAGTCCAGAAAGGGAAGATAGGGTAAGCGTGTCAACCAAGATGTGGGTACACACCATCCGATCCATCTCCTTCGGAATTTACCGTTCAAAGCGCTCCGCACAATCAAGATGAAATGGGGTGGTGCTCCTTCCAGCTGGAACCACATAAGTGCATTTGTGATGGCTGAAACAGATTGAAATAACCCTGGGTGTACGTCTTTTAAAATTGTGAGGTATGTTTAACGTCCAGCCGGAATGACAGAAGGAAAAGGCAGATCAAACGGTCATTCATGATTCCAGCCCAAACATTTATGCTGAAACGCTTTTGAAATGCCTGGAGTCGCGTGTCGTACAAATAGCTAGTTGTCCTCACTTGAAGGTTGTGCGTATTCGAAATTCCTTTACGAGTAACGACGCGCTCATCCGGGAATAACACATGTGCAATAAAATTAGGCTGCGTTAATAGCTGTTGCAAAATCCAACGGGGAAACTCGACAGGTGGCTCATAACCTGCAAACTTTCTGTAAATGGTAGAAGGTTAATACTTCGTTCCGTAGTGCATGTCTTGGGATGGAATCGTAGGAAATTTTAGCTGTATCTTGACTCAATTCATGGCATGCAAATTGAATTTCGGCACGCGGATATTGGAAATCTTATGGTACCGGTGGAATCTTAGCAGAATGGCCATAAGCAGATACTACGTGTTCAATGGAGGACGGATGTAGGATGCTGCTGGCTACAGTATACTATCTTTCGCAGCTTAGCAAACTCTTGATATCACAGGGGGTAAGGACACGAGCGTTGCCTAACTGAAATATAGGCCTCTGAATGACGTTCAAGGAAAGGAATGGCCACCTATGGAATGACTTTGTTAACGTATCTTTGGGAAGGTCTAAGGTTATCTCATGAAGAGGAATGATGATCAGGCATCTTAAAAAATCGTATTTCATACCATTAAACACTACCAAATAGATGTGGCACGAAATTTAACAAATTGTGCATCAGGGAGAGGCTCTTGTCGTCTCCAAACATATATCATCCTCACCAAGAAAAAAATGAGACTTATTTTTAAAAGTAAACAGCTAAAATTTTGCCTGGTCCCATGCTACAAATGTGTGACTATGTGGTAGTAATTTTCGACATTGCTCTACAGTCAGGAAATATCTGCATGATGATGTTCGTAAAAACGCACCAAAAGCATGAATCTATCAGTCAAAGGAAGAAGTGGAGATCACAACCATAGTATTTTAGGACATCATAACATATCAATTGAACAGTCCCCGGCCTGACACATAGATGGCGCTACTGGAATTAAATCCATATGTTTTTCAGTTAGCCCTAACCCTCAAAATATGTGTGTATAAATTTGACAGCTGTCAGATCATTAGTTTGTGAATTATAGCATTTTGAGTGAAGCAATTTTTGTTATTGTGAAAAAAATGGATAAAAAGGAATTTCGCGTGTTGATAAAATATTGCTTTTTGAAGAGAAAAAATACAGTTCAAGCACAAACTTGGCTTGATGCCGAGTTTCCGGACACTGCCCCAGGAAAATCAACCATCAAGGATTGGTATGCTAAGTTTAGACTTGGTGAAATGAGCACCGAAGACGGTGAACGCAGTGGACGCCCAAAAGAGGTTGTTACCAACGAAAACATTAAAAAAATCCACAAAATGATTTTGAATGACCGTCAATTGAAATTGAATGAAATAGCAGACACTCTAAAGATATCAACTGAACGTGTACATCATATCATTCACGAATATTTGGGTATGAGAAAGCTCTGTGCAAAGTGGGTGCCGCGCCAGCTCACTTTTGACCAAAAAAAACGAAGAGTTGATGATTCGGAGCAGTGTTTGAAGCTTATCAAGCGTAATAAACCCGAGTTTTTGCGGCGATATGTGACAATGGATGAAACAGGGCTCCATCATTTTACTCCGAAGTCCAATCGACAGTCATCCGAGTGGACTGCACACGATGAACCCGCTCCAAAGCGTGGGAAAACACAACAGTCGGCTGGCAAGGTTATGGCGTCTGTATTTTGGGATGCGCATGGAATAATTTTCATTGACTACCTTGAAAAAGGAACGATCATCAACAGCGACTATTACATAGCGTTATTGGACCGTTTGAAGGACGAAATCGCCGAAAAACGGCCGCATTTGAAGAAAAAGAAAGTGCTGCTTCCCCAAGACAATGCACCGTGTCACAAGTCAGTGAAAACGATGGCGAAAATCCATGAATTGGACTTCGAATTGCTTTCTCATCCACCGTATTCTCCAGATCTTTCCACCAGCGACTATTTCCTGTTCTCAGATCTCAAAAGAATGCTCGCTGGGAAGAAATTTTCGTCGAATGAAGAGGTGATCGCCGAAACTGAGGCCTATTTTGAAGCAAACGACCAATCGTACTACAAAAATGGTATCGAAAAGTTGGAGGGTCGCTATAATCAGTGTATCACCCTTGAAAGGAATTATGTTGAATAGAAAAAAACTAATTTTGCCAAAAAAATGTGTGGACCGGGGGACTTTTCAATTGATCTGTTACAGAAAGAAGCTTACGCCATCATTTTTGCATTGAGAAAATTTGAAATTTATAATTACGGATCACAAGTTCAAATATTTAGTGATCATAACCCCTTAATTTACTTGAAGCACGAAAGGGCTCTTGTCCAGAGATAGTCTTTAGCTTTAGAAAGATTCTACGTCAGTGTCAGCTATAGGCGGGGTAAAATTCACTTGAATGCTGATGCACTGAGTGGACTACCAGCAACTCATTGGACAGATGCCTTAACCACATTGTACTCATTTCCTGAACATTTAAAAAATTCTCAATATATCTTTGTGCTTGAATATAAGTATTATTAATGTTTTTTTTTCTCTAGATGCAGTTTTTGTGAATTCTTCAGTAGATGTAATTTCTTTTTGTGTGTGCATGTGAAACCCACTTGAAAGGGGAGGTGAGAGGCACTGGCGCCCTCTAGTGATGTAGAGTTCACAAGCGCCTGATTGAGCAACGACGTAACCCTGGAAGGCGAAACACTCCCTAATGAGCGTTAATGTCGCTGAAGGACTAAAGTCCATTTTATGTAGAATTTTCTATATTTTGTGTGTTTCATATTTTTTAAGTGTCATCCTGTAATAATAATTAAATGGCACCATAAAAGGACGCGCGTTGATAATATTTATATACATATTTCATAATTAAGAGAAATTGTAAATATTTTCGAATTCATGAAAAACTAATGATTAGATTTTAAGTTAATTCAGAATAAAAATTCATTCATTGTATAGAAAGTGATGGAACGTTTCTAAACACATTTCATGTAATCATACTTATTAGTAACGCTTTCAAGGCAGGGATGCCCAAAATGCACGTTGTGATATCAAAATAAAAATATGCTTAATTTGGTGTATGGTATTCCCTTACAATCACAAAAGTCACAAAGTATAACGACATAAGGCGCATAAAATAATTCATGGTTCAGGAAAGTCTTCATCGCAATCAATCCTTCTCTTACTGCAACACATTTTTAGTTCCTGGTTAAAATTGGTGGTTCTTTGTAAAGATAGCGACATGATATTGTGGTCCAGACACAATCAACGAGTTTACGTTCTCGAGAGTTATCTGATAAATTCACAAGGCGAATATCTTAAATTAATATGTAATCGTCATCCACATGGATAAGACCTATGCGGAATAATGTTGTCTTCCATTAATCGGAACTCAGAATTAACAGCGAGCCTGAAAATCGTAAAGACCTACTACCTTCTCTCAGTATATCATAGGTGCAGCGATTCTTTGTCAAACGCATTCTGAGGTTTTCGGATTTCACAAATAAAGCCTTCTAGATACCATTGCAACTCAACCCCCACAATTATCACTTTTCTGTGTGGAGAAGGGAGGATATCGTGTCCCAGATACAGGTACTCCGAGAATCTCCTCCTTATGCAAGAGCCACAGATCTTCATTGAAGTCTGACAGAAGGCACATTTAGTCTTCCCCGTACTAGACGTAATCTCTAGTATTCGTCAGAAGTAATACGTAAACAGCAGTCTTCTGGCATACATCCATCTCTCAAGTTACCTTCGAGAAACTGATGTAAAACTGAAAATCCAGTGGAAATATACAGCTCACGACTGTTGCAGAGATCTACGTCACCGCACAAAAAGCTCTAAGTAACGATTTACAATCTTTGTTGCGCATCATGGTCGAGTTCGTTTTGGTCTTTTCGAAATGGAGCCTTTGAACTAAAACTGTTTACCCAAATTGCTGTCGACACTTGGCGTTGCATCGAATTTTGAGGTCTCCTGCGGATGTGATTGGCCAACTCGCATCTAACGACATTTATGTATGTCCCTCCGTCATCCATACTTTCGTGGATAGTAATTGTACCTGATTCCTTATATTTTATCCAACTCCTGCAATAAAAAGGGAGAATATCGAAGGAGGAACGTATATATATATATATATATATATATATATATATATTAAGTGTGTGTGTAATCTGCAACTTCTAAAATATGTCTTATAACTATTATTTTTTAATATAGAACGCATTATTAAATACTATTTCTAATGGTACAATTAAATGCAATATATCTGAAAATATAAATATGTAAATAGCTCTAGTCCAGAAAAATATTTTATTTACATGAAATTTAAATCTTTCTGCATTTTCATCAATATTACAAATAATTTTGTTAATTATATTTAAATTAGATTTAATTATATAAGATAAAAAGGTAAGTTAGATTAATCTTGGGAAGGCTTTTTATAATTCAAATCCAGTAGTCATCTACATAACTATAGATAGTGAAATTAACTCTAACAGTACAATTATATTTAAAATAATGAAATTAAATAATTGTCGTACAAGTTTTCAACAATATTTTACCTCGTTACATTTAATATTTTTTTTCTCTAAGTAAATATGACCTAAAGATTTATATTTATCACAAAAAATATATTCATCAATATTACAATTCTAATAAATAACCAATCATTTCCTTAATCTTTCATTTACAAAACTGTTTTTGTTTGCCGAATTAAATAGATCTTTAAAATTTTACATAAGTTGGGGAATTATATATTTGAATTTTATTTTGTTACAGAGTTATATCTAAATCATACTTAATGATATAATACTTATTTTGTTTATAATATTATCTAGTAGTATTTTTGTAACAAAATTTATCTGTTTCGTAATGTTTGTATTACATTCCTTAGCGAAAGTTCTAAATTTAATAGGTTCTTTATGAAATGTACGATTAATGAAGTTCTGAGAAATTTGATTTATTTGTAATCTTATTTTTTAAATAGAGCTGTAATTCTTTTATTAATTTCGAGGTCAATAAAATTATTTTGATAAAGCATCATTCTTATCTAGATGTTTATTAATAATTAATTTATAGTATAACATACGCAAATGATACTATAATTACTTGTAGCTTTGTTTACATAAAAAATATTACAGTCTTATAGTAAATCTGTAATTGGTTTCATAAAACTTTCTTTTGTCTTATCATTTAAGCCATTAATGTCTTTTTAAACGCATTACTGATGTTCGGTGAATGATACAATTAGTAAATAATGTTTTATAGAAAGATGGTTAACAAAGAGTTTCATCGCATCATAACTCATTCCCTTACTGAAATGGTTGCTCTTGAAATCATTGTTCATAAACTGAACCTAATCGATGGACCGTTTGTTTTTATCATACACAAAAATAAATTCCACATATATCTTTTTTTATATTTATTCCAATCATTTCTTTCTCAACACATTTACATCAACGTAAGTTCTTCACTTGCTCGCAGCACAAAGAAAACTGTTCGTGTCACATTTCCGCAACATCACACGCTACACACTATATTATCGCCGCAAGAGGTCAATTCATAATGAATGACTGGATGGAACAACCATAATTCTAACTCCTATAATTATACACTTTATATGTCTCAAGACATTATACTTTCTGTGTCCAAATATGTTATAATAATATGTTGGTGCGCGTTAACACTAAAATCCTTAGAATCTGACCGTTACATTTTATATCTTCAATGCTATTATAATTAGAAACAATTTACACATATTTTTAATATATTTATACAGGAATTTGAGAATGCAATATTTTTTAATTCGAATAATTTCTAATATAATTGAAATATATCATTAAAAAATCCTTCACAGTGCTTAAAGTACAAAATTCTATACCATTACTTTTTTGTCAGTGTCTATGGAATTAGGTAGTTATCTGTAACAATTTGTAAACATTGGATACTATAGTATTGCGTTGTCATTAAGATGGCCGTTTATTCAGAATGCTTATTAAATGTCACTTTATATCAAAATTAAAATAAAAAATGATAAACAAAAATTGAGTACATATTTATACGATTTCTCTTATAATTGTTTCTATTTTGAGTGAGATATATTGCACCTTTCAAATGGAAAGGCTTTCTTTTCCCAAAGATCACTTGTGTGGTATGAAAATTTTTTTTACATTCGATAAATTTTCCTGAATTTCGAAACCCAAGGGTGGTATGGTACGACATTAAAATTGTTGTTACCATCATAGGTGTTTTTCTCATTAGCATAATCGAGGTCTGTTTCCTTTGACAACATCTCTTGAGCAAAAGTAGACAACATTTAGCATATATTTCTCTTTCAAGAGCCCACTATGACTAATTCAGTGATTTGCATGCATTTAAAGAAAATTTAACAATTTAGAGTAAAATACATACGAATCGATTTATTACCTTTATGGTATTATCAATATGTATACAAAAATATGGTACTAATTCTAATATATCGAAGTGATCTATAAATTTTGATTACATTAAAAAGAAAGATGTTACTTTTTCAAATCTTGAAGTAGAAAAATTCACTTTATCTTGAATTACAATTGTAGCTTTGATTATTTTCATTTTAATGTTATTTTTATATTTCTTTCCATACAGAAAAATCCGAAGTATTTCATTCTTCACGCCATTCAGTTCATTAAATATCAATCCTCAGTTTTTAGTTAAGGAGAGAAAACAATATATTACGCCTAATAATTAGGACGAATTGCTGGTATAGAACATTCTTTGTCAAAGAACATTTACAGTTTAAAAATTGTTTCTTTCATCTATAAAAGGGAGTTATAAATTAAATTTACTAAAATTTTAAATCAGTTTATTTTCTTTTATTTAAACACTTATAATAAAATTTTAATTTGGAGGAGGGAGTCATTATCGTTTCTCCTCGTTACCTTCATCTAGAAAACATTCTATTTCTTTAGCAAGACCTATAATAATTTGTATACTTTAGGTGGAACGAATGGATAGATAATTTTATTTGAATGAATAGTTTTCCCGCAATTAATATATTTTTGTAATGAAATTGCGTTTCCTGGTTCCTCCAATTGCAAAGAAGGGAGACTTGCAAACAAATGCAGAGAAGATGAAAACTGACAAACGATCATGATATTCGTGCAAAGAGAAAGTCTCCGAAATAGTCTTTTCCCTTATTCCGACTATCATATAGCAAGACACATTCGTCTCTTATTTTCTGTTAAAGCACTCTTTCTGTTCCACGATTAATTCATTGAAAATATTTATTTTATTCGGGAAAAATGCTTTACGCGCATGCAGAAAAATTTCGGAGTTTTTCCAGACACATTAATTCATTTTATGAAGGATTAAGTAATTACATAGATCTTTCTCAGATCAATATAGTTACAGTATTATTAGTTCAGATGTAAGCAAGAGTAAAATATAATTCAAAAATCGTTTAAGATGATTACGCGCAAACTCTAGAATCTAACGTAAACATCATTGTCGTTAAAAAAATAGCATTACTACATGAACAATTATAGAGGATTCTGAATAATTTTATGATCAATAATATTTATTGAAACCATTAATGCTTTTTTATTATTATAGAACAAGATTTTATTTGGTTACAACTGGACGAAAACCATAACCGTATTAAACATAATTGAAATTATTTTCTTTACTCAGAATAAAGCAGAATTTATTATATTATCGGCTCAATATAAAAACCTAGCCATCGCTTATTTTGTACTATTGGATAAGCAATACAGCCAAACCAGTATCTTCAAAATGAAAGCAGCGTTCCTTTTCTTTCTGATAGTGGCCCTTATTGCAATGGGTAAGTATTTTATTAGTATATTGAACACTCCGATTGCTCAAAAATGAGAAAAAAGTAATTATTTTCATTTACTTGATAGATTTTTCCTTTATTTTAAGAAATATAAAATGAACGTTTTTAATTATTTCGGAATATTTTCTTAGATATATACTTACATTTTTGTTTGGTTTGCAAGCTCAGTAAAATAAATGATCGACGAATGCACGCTGCAGAGTACTGAGTACTGTTGCAACAAGACAAAACATGTAATACATTATTGTGTGAATATATTATGGAGGTATTCACACAGTTTTTTAGTCACCCACAAGAGAGACACATTTCGTAAAACGCATTACAAGACGTCATACATGGCTCAAAAATATTTGTCTGTGAGAGCTTGGTTGTGAGTGGTACTGTATTGCTTTGTTGTAATTGTCCAAACCGTTGGAACTGCACACATGAATGAATGGATGCAAACTATCGGATAAAAACTGTCAGTAGAATTATCAAGGATCCTAAATCATATTTAATAATTACACCTCTAATATAAATAAGGATCAAAGGGCGTAACAACTGCGCTGTGCCAGCGAGCTCATGGTGTTATGACTTGAAGTCATCGAAATCACGGTTCGGAGACGTAATATGAAGGATTTACATTTCTACAGTTCAATCGCTAACAATTGTTAATCCTCGATTTTCAAATCTGTAGCGAGTTCAGACTGTTGGCAGTCTATATTATGATAACATAATTTTTTTTATTTCATTCAGTGCAATTTCCTGCTCGTAGTGTTGTAGGAGAATTCACTCGTCACCGTGTTTGGATTTCCACAATACATTCTTACAATGTAATAGTGTTTCAACTTTTCAATTACACTTTTTCTACACCGAAAATTTTGCGACTTATCTAGTAAACGCAATTATCAGTCCTCTTTTAAAATCATATAAATATTGATCTCCTGCACTTTAGAAACAGATACCGACTAACAGCCTCTTTAACTCTCATCTGCATTTTAAAAACACCACTAAAAGCATCGAATACAATCTATTTAAACATATGAACGTTGTTTGAATAATTACGACTATGCTGATACCTTTAGTATATACACAAGCAAAAACATAGTTATCACTCTTCAAATGACATAAAACAATATATATATATATATATACATATACTGATATAGTTTTGTAATTTACTATTAGATTATGTCCATATCTCTCAGTGTATATGCAAGGTGTAGTTGTAAAAACTGGATTTTACTAAATTAGTAATTTAATAGTATCCCTTTGAACATACTCCCCTCTAAAATCCCTGTATTGCCTAATGCAAAGTTTGAATTGGAAAACGCAGACATTAAATCCATTCTCTGAAAGCATCTGCATGGTATGTCGATTTATCTTTAACATTTTGAATTTCTTAAATTTCGTTCTTTTTAATGCTGATTTCATCTGGGCGTATAAAAAAGTCACATGAGGTGAGGTAGAATATATAGAATAGATATTCCAACGTAGTGATCTTATGCTTCCTCAAAAACCTTTACAAAACCAATGCTGCATGCTAGGGGCCCTTGTCCAAATGAAATATCCGAGGTTCGTTTTCATAAAATTCCAACGAAATCCACCGAAAAGATACTTTGTTCGCTCCCATGGTTTCCGTAACTGCATGATTACTCAACAAACGGTCCTTTGTGTGAAAGCAATGATTATTTTACTGTTTTTGTCCGTCGTAGGCTTGGAAGGTCGTTTGAACGTGAGTCATTTTCAATCTTATCTCATCTCTGATTTCAAAATAAACAGAAACCCTTAATGAATGATACCCTTTAATCTCCATGTACTTCTGTTACCAAAGAACGAGTTTCTGTTCCAAATTGTAAGAAACACACACACACATATATATGCATGTATGTGTGAATTTTCTGAAGATTTAACACACTTGAAATAGTTAAATAGTGTTTTATCTCTTTGAATAAATTTAGATAAAATGTATATTCAAACATATATGCAATTAAATAAATATAAATGAAAATTACTTGAAGAAGAATATTTTTACAAACCTAACTACTTATTTCTCTTTATAAAATAAGATATATTTTCCTTTATTTGAAAGTCGATGAAAAAACATAACAAATAGAAATATATATTATAGAATTTAAAGCAAAAACATTTTATGGAAGATACCGCAAGTTGATATGTATATATTAGTATTGATATTCCTGAGAATTAAATTTAGTTTCGAAATGAAGTCAGAATTAAGAAGATCACTATATTATTACTTTAAGAAACATCATTATAATATCCACAAATAACTTCATTCCGATAATATTACGTTTAATTTCATAAAAACATTCCAAAATGTTATGATTCGAGATGTATAATTTTTATATCAATAAATTTCTTAATTCAACTGAAAAAATGTTTGTAAGAGTTGATGATGAAAGTGCAGATCGTTATCTTAAAAATTATCACAGGGTTACAATAAACGTATAGTTAAACATCATTTTAAGAGCGAAGTCTATATTAATAGAAAAATTACAATTGAATGTATTTATAAAGTTAAAAGTAATTAATCTAACCTCTTTTAATACATAAATTTTTAAATTCGTGTTTTCAAATATTATAAAGGTTCATTCTTTTGGATGTATTGCATAAATATTTGAAAGTATTCAATTTAACCAATTATAATTTTTATTGGTATTACTCTTTTTAGCAATGGTCGGAGCAAATCATCATCATCGTAAGTATTAATTTAAAATTTTGAAAATAATGTGAGGCGTTATTCGTAGAAGTATTATTAAATGTCGCTTTAATTTCTTATTTCGAGACTGTTATATGTTATTATACTTTTTTCTGTGCAACCGATATTAATATACCTCAGAAACACGGACCTGAGTTATTAATTTATGTTTTTGAAAATTATTATATTTTAATAAATAAACATATCGTTTTCGTTGTCTATCAGGTATATATATGTTTTAAACATAATTTATCGCATTATCTTTAAAAGTGCTCATACAGCTTAATTCTAAAAAAAAATTCTGCGTAATTGTGTTATTCTTCTACTTATAAGCAAACTGAATTACATAGTTAAAACCTATTTCTATACATATTTAATATGATTCATAACTTACTTTCTTTTATGGAATAATATAATTTATGATACAATTGCGTCATAATTTTCAAGTGAATTATTAATAATGTGTGTGTATGATAAAGAAATTATTTAGTTTGTATAGGAATATGATATCACATGTTGACATATACTTAATTTATAATTTATTTATTACTAGGAATTCCATCGTAGTTTCCGTGAAAACATATTTATCTAATTCATTTTAATGAACATATAAAGGAAATAAAAAATAACTTCGATGTTGAATCGCTTCTACTTCAAATTTTTTCTATTAAGTTCATACCGTGGCTAGTATGCTGTTTAATTCATGATCACTATTTATTCGAAATTATCAGAGGAAGTATTGATTTAGTTTCGTATATTTTCCCACATGCCATTTATATGCAAAATATGAACTATTTCAAATAAGTTTCCAGAATTTTTTATGTACTTTTATCGACTTCATTTCCTAATATAAGGTTATCCAATCGACGCGGAATGTTCATTAACATACTGGAAATCTGTGCCAGAGAATTGGAACAATTTTGACGAGTCCACTAAGACGTAAAGCTGTCCACATTAGAAAAGAACAATTAAAAGCATGATAGCCTTAAATATTGCGCATCTCATAGAATATGTTTTTAATGAACAATTCTTGCTTTTAATATCGTTTGAAACATATATTCAAGAAAACTATAAAAATAATAAATTACTCTGTAGTATATGAAAAAAGATTATCCATGTTTTCGACTAATCGCGCATCTACTATTATTACTCCTTATCTCTCAGACTATAAAGAGTACTCAATGGTTCTTTTAAGAATTGGTAAAAAGAGAAAATTTGCATTACAATAACACGTTTGCATCTACCAGTTCATTGGTAAGAGGAAATGAATCCGAAAAGAAAATACTATCTATCAAGTGTTATTTTTTGCAATATATTGGTACTTCTTATTTATTTAGAAAAAATAATTCTTTTCAAAAGAATTGCATCAAAATGTTCAAAGATTGAAAGATTGAAAAATTTGAAAAAAAGAATATTTTCAGTAAAATACCTCCAGATTGTGTTTTTCATAGTAAAAATGTAATCATAAATTAGAGCATAAATTTAATTTTAAATTATTGTTCCTAAATGTTATTTTAAGTAGCATATAGAAAAATACATACATAATAAGCTAGGTATCGGAAATATTAATCCTTAAATAAGTGTTATTATACAGAAGAGAAGATTAGAAACATAATGCGATATTTAAAGCTTAAAATATTTTACACGTAAAAACTCTACATTATTTTACCATCAAACCCTTTTTTAAAGTTATTTCATTTATATGAAAAAATTTTAATAGGGATTCAAATAAATATTATTTTAGTAACTTTACTCTGAATGATTATTTTCGTTCATGGCGAGTACAATTTTGATTATTATTTTGATTTTTTTCAAGTAATATACATTTTTTTCATTTAAAGTTATGCTTCAACTGACGCGAAACATGTCATGAATAATTTACACTTCGCGAAAATAAAATGCAACTATTTGATTCATCAAAATCTAAGTCAAATCGAAAAAAAGAACACTTATTTAACTTATGATTAAGAAATACATAACGTTATCTCTTATTTTTCATTTCCTTTACAAAAAAAAGACTTTCAACTGAATATATTAACACGGATTGTGGCAAAATGTTACGTCATAAAACTAAAAGTGCGTTTTCTATTTATTTAGTATCAAACATTAATACACAGTTTCCAACAGAAGCCATTGATAAAATTATTAGATCGTTTGAAATATCAATACATATCAAAAACTTTCTGAAACCATATTGTTATACACACTCGTTACCATTAAAATGTGCGCACCAAGAAAGAGTTGTCTCATTAAAACAAAATGTTACATACTTAAGTATAACGTTAATGTAAGTGATTACAAATTCTAAGCAAAATGACTGTTCATTATGGGAAAAATTACAAATGAATGAAGATTTTAGTACCCTGTAGGACTACCTCTAGCCTGAGTGCATGATGTGATACAATCGAGCATTTGGACATACAAGTCCCTTATGATGTTCTTCAACACCTCATTCCAAAGTTGCTGTAAGCGCGGCCTTAAATTCGACCAAAATAGTAGACTGTCCAACTTCGTTGAAAATGATCCCATATATGCTCGATCGGTGACAAATCTGGGGTTCGAGGATGCCAGGGGAATGTGGAAATGTAGGCGGTCCTGTGAAACAATTGCTGTATGAGAGTGAGCATTGTCTTGTCGAAAAATATTTCCTGGGAATCCTGCCATGAGGGGCTGCACATGTGGCTGAAGAATGTCACGAATGTATCTCTGGAATGTCATGGTTAAGTGAATCAATATTAGTGGTGACCGTGTGTCGTATGGAATATAGCACCCCATACCATCACACCAGTTGTGGGAGCGGTGTTCCGCTGTACAGTGAAGGCAGAACTAAAATGTTCACCAACAAGACTCCAAAAACATACATGATTGTCATCACTGTCCAAATTGAATCTGGAATCGTCGCTAAAGACAACCTAATTCTATTCGATTACTGTCCAATCCCTTGTAGCGTGACATCACTTCAAACGGAGGCGACGGTGAGTGGGTTTCAATGACAGCACACACAATAGGTGCCTCTATTGCAACTGTTTTTCATCCAGGCTGACACTCAGGCAGGGACTGACACCGAGGCCGGTAGTGAAGGTGCTGTCTGTGTATAGGTGGTGTACAACGAGACGGAGCTATGCGTTTCGTGTGATGTAACAAACTTCTCCACTATTGGTCTGTCGAGGGCGTCTTGGGTCTGGTGACCGTGTAAAAGACTTCTCTCTTGTCCACCGGTCCAAACATCTCCTCACAGTTAAGTCAGTAAGACGTAGGTGGGGATCTACTCTCCGAACTATCCATCAGGTTTTCTTCACCTATATAATTCCAAGGAAAACGTAGTTCAACTCCCTCTGTTTGCATTACACAACGCGCAATCACACTGTATTTCTAATCATTTACATAATTGTCTGACACATACATTCACTCCTGGATTCGGAACAATCCCTCTCTTACTTTTTGGCATGCAAATTCTAATGGCAATGAGTGTATTCATCAATTCAAAGCAATACTGTACATTCATTCGAAATTTAATGTTTTTTTCCTTTCGATGAACTCAGGTATTAAGTATATGAGTTCATTATTTCTACCATATTAGACATGTAAAAACATTTTTTTTAAAAGATGATGGATATTTTCTATAAAAGATGGATTAAAATTTGCATTTTTAAATGTATGTTTTCTACTGTTGTAGACATTTTAAATATGTCATATTTTTTACTTTCAAGCAAGCTTTCATTTTGCAATTCTTTTTATTCAAAAAATTAATCCAATACATTTAATGGAATGTAGTATATCGTTATATATTTAGAATGTTTCAAAATTATTGAAAAAAATCACTCTAATTTAAACACTTATTCACTGTAACATGTATATTTTGTCCAAGGTTTTCTTAATCGGAAAAAATTCAGCGAGAATTATAAAATTGAATTATTTATCAAAGTGTAAGTTTTTGGTGAAGGAAATTTGTTTCATAACTGAAATATAAAGAAATTTTGAATTTTCCATTTATCAAGAATAGATTTGTTTCCAATTGCAAGTTTTAACATTAACACTAATGGATCAGTGAAACTCAAACACAGCAAAACCGTTCGGAATCAAATGTTAGGAAAAGTATTCTCACTATAATTTATGACTGAGATATTGCTAAGTGGGGAGAAAACAAAGTATGTGTAATGAAAATTATAAAGGGAAAGAACACAGAGAAAGTTTATGCTCTGAATTTTATATAAATTCAAATAAAAAGAAACTCAAGGTGTTTGAAATTTTACAATTATTAGAAACTATTCTAAGGGGGGGAATAGATAAATGTCAATATCATTTTCCATTTCAGACGAAATGAATTTTTGGAAAGTATATTTTTCCATACTTCAAAATTGTTCTTATTAAAGAATAATTTCCTTTCAGATGTTGAGGATCAGTCTCGTGGGGGAAGTAAGTATTTCTTATGTTTACATATTAATGTTTACAGTTTTTTAATACTAATCTGACATTCTTAAAAATAAATCATAAATCATCTACAACATAGGTACAATAGAGCAAGCATTCGTTTTATTATAATTACACTTAGTTCTAATGTTTACGAATCCTAGTGTTTGAGATAATAGGTACTGAATTTTTGTTAAGTTAAATAAATCTCATATAGTATTAGAAATAGAAAAACTTTTAAATTTTGTTTCATTAAACAGAGGTGCATTATAAATTTAGCTATTGAAATTGAAAATAAAAGTGAACTTTTCTTAGAATTTATGACTAAGATAGGTGAAATTTTAATAAAAACACCAGTTATAATGTAGAATATTTACACTTCAATAGACAAATACTTCTGAAAGAAAACTGTACAATTTGAAGAAAAAAAATATCATCAGCTAATTTTTATTTAGTAAAAAGCCATAACACTTTTTTGTGTTATTTTTATTATAATACTAAATATTTCATTTAATAAGTAATATAAATATGTTTTCCTTTAAAATCTTTTTTTTCCAAATAAAGAAATTTCTCTAAATTGTACATTGAAATTTCATCTCTCTGGTAAAAACAATGTGATTATTTTTAGGTGCTTTTGATAACTTGGCCCGCGCTGGTGATAAAATTACCGGTGGATTACTTTGAAGAAATCAATTCACTCTGAAAAGAAATTGCTTCAGAAAATGCTAAAATTTTCCATGTACAATTTCTATTGAAATAACTGAAAAATTTGAAAAGTAAAAGCAATTATTTGCATTCCAGTCTCATTATTTCTTTAAAAACTTATTATTCCTCTTCCAGAAATATATGGTTTATACATTAATAAATACTTATCCTTTTAGAAAGAAATAAACACTTTGCGATATAATATATCTAAACACTCTCTTCACTAACCTTGGGGACTTTTAATCGAGATTGATTGTTTTCGCTAAACAACCTTTGCCCAACCAAAAATGAAACGTGATACGTAAAGTTATTATGTAAAGCAGTTAGAAATGAATTGAAGTGGTTGAGTTAGGAAATATATAAACTCTGACTGAAAGAGAGACTGAAGGAGTAGAGAGGTTGAAAGAGAGAGGCAGTAGGAGAAGTGAAGCTACAGTGATAGATAAGAGGAAGAAGGAAATAGAGATTGAAAAAGAGGGTTCGAGTAAAGATTGTTGCTAGAAATATATTTCCTACTGTTTTCAACAGTTGATCCAGAGTCTGAGTTGCAGTCGAGGAAGGATTAGTGGTAAGACACTGTTAGATTACTATTGGTGGGTTTGAACTAAGGTATTAGAAAGTTTACCCTGGAGAGCATAGGGAGTTGTTGTCATAATAAATATATGTTAATAAATTGCTTAAAGATTGTTTTAGTGTTCTTTTAATTATTTGTGTCGTAGTGTTTAATAATAGAATCTAGTGATGGCACAAGATGATGCCCGGGTCGGGCGGGCGTCACAACGCTACTTATTTGCTCCAGATAGGTATTAATTTGTTTGAAAACAAGTGATTGTATTGGTAAAATCTTTATTTAAACGTTACTATTATATTTGGAAGAATTAAATTCTTCACGTACATAAAAAAATCAAATTTGACTTTTTGTATCACGATTTTATAAATAATCTTATAAGATATTCCTATTCTCAGCTAATTGTGCACATTTTCATGTAATTAAAGTGCATCTTAAGATAAGATTTTTAAGTCTAATTGTGTTGCTTATAAAAAAAAATCTTTTGTATCCCATGTTGTCTATTTTTATTAATTTTTAATTTTGTTCTGAAAATTTTTGGAGCATTATATGAATTGTAGAATTGAAAATTTCCGTAAGATTTCTTATTTTGTATATCACCTAGGAAGTACACAATTCAAACTAAATAGCAAAACAATATAATTTGTGGTACATTGATGAACCAAATTACTTCCACTTACAACAATCTATTAAAATCAGAAATTGAGATTGAAGCTCAATTTCTCCAATTTTCGTTTAAAGTGGGAAATTAAGAAACTGAATCTGTTTTCATATCCTCCTTGTTCAAAAGTAAGAAAGAACTCTGTCAAACTTCTAACTGCTTTGATAATTTAACAAGTAAATCCTAAACTGCAATCAGAATTGTACTAATGCAATTACTACGCATGTCTCATTTGAAATATTGTATACAGAGGCAATGAATTTTTTGATTGAAATTCAAATGCATTATACAAGCTATTGCGATTGGACTTTTCTGATTTTTATCCGGAAGATTGAAAAAAGTTTGATAGAAAAGTTATATCCATTTAATTTGGCCAACAGATAGACTATGAAGAATAAACATTCATTTCTAAAAATTGAAAGCGACAAAAAGAAAATTTAGGGTAGAAATGTAAAAGTATAAAAATTAAAGGATTTCTTAACGGATACGATGTGTTCCTAGTTTGGCGCGACATAAACATGCCTGTACTGATCCTATGTCACTAATGGACTGTAACTAAGATTTCTTTTTCCTTCATCTAGTTACACTGTTAAGACTTTTTTCCCTCTTGAAAATGGTAAATGCATTCAGATATTAGCGAAACAACAACACTGAATTTTATTTTTATGTAGTATGTTGTAAATGACAAAAAAACATTAATGATCAAAAGCTGTGGCTCGAGTTTATAAATAACTAGCTCATTCCCGCCCGCTTCGCTGGAAAGGCGATATAATATTTTGGTACCTATACGTAAAATATCAAGAAAATTTTTGATTTTTAAAAAGTTAATGATAATCTAAATTTAAAATTTTAAGAAATTGATTGTCTGTAATAATGGGTATTCACGACTTTCAAATATATGAGAAAAATAAAAAAAAAAAAAAAGTAAAAATTCACCCCATATATGTATATAATATAGATAAAATTCATTCCACCGTATACATGTTACACCTAGTATTGCCAAAGATGCAACCTTTTGTAGGAAGATTCATGATTTACTTAACTTTCAAATGAAATACCCTTGCAATGGCATCATGTCTATCATAAGATTTTTGCTCTTGCCTCAAGACATCTTGGATTTCTGACCATTTAGGATTGCAAGTGACTTTAATCCTTAAAAAAAAAGTCGTAAGTCAGGACGTCCAAAATGTATTATGTATGTCATAGCCTCCTGAGTTCGTTCATGCATGTAACGAGGTCCTCCAGTAAACAAAGATTGTTTTGCGTGTGCGCTATTCCGTAAGAAATCACTATTTTAGTATTTTTCAAAATCCAGCTACGTTTTGGAGCTAAACTACACTTTCACCAATCGTGGGATTCCAAACTTATTTATTTCTTTCGCTAAATATGTACGTTTCATATTTTCGACATGCACAAAATTTCGCATGCAGAGCCTCTTCGCCAAAATCTTGCCAATCAGTGCTTCAATTTAAAATTATTTGGTATATTTTCATTTCGCACGAGCAAATCTCACCAAGTAAACTTAATTGATGACAATACACAGTATACATATAAAAAATAAATTCCGTTTGGCGTCGGTCATATCATTTTTGGCGATAAAGTCACCAAAAATAACATAACCGATGGACAAGAGTAGATTAACGGATGAAAATTACATTTTGGATAAGACTTCCGTAAAATCCGTTCTCAGTGAACGTCTACATCGCAGAATGAGTAACTATGCTAAATTTCAAGTCAATCGGTTGTATAGTCTTAGAGATTTCGTGATGAGTCAGTCAGTGGTATTTCGCTTATATATATATATATATATATATATTTGAATAGATAGATAGATTGCGTGTGCGCTACTCCGTAAGAAATCGCCATTTTAGTATCTTTCAAAATCCCGCTAAGTTTTGGAGCCAAACTACGCTATCACCAACTGCGAAATTCCAAGCTGATTTATTTCTTTCGCTAAATATGTACGTTTCCTATTTTCGACATGCACAAAATTTCGCATAAAGACCTTCTTCGCCCAAATCTTGCCAATCCTCCATCAGCGCTTCAATATTAAATTATTGGGGATTTTTCCAATCCGCACGCGCAACTCTCGCCAAGTAAACGTAATTGATGACAATACACAGTATGCACATAAAAAAATATATTCCTTTTGGCGTCGGTCATATCATTTTTGGCGATAAAGTCGACAAAATTACATAACCGATGGATAAGAGTAGATTAATAGAAGAAAATTGCATTTTCGATAAGACTTCCGTAAAATTCGTTCTTAGAGAGCGTCTACATCGTAAAATGAGTAACTATGCTAAATTTCATGTCAATCGGTTGTATAGTCTTAGAGATTTCGTGATGAGTCAGTCAGTGGTATTTTGCTTATATATATATAGATTTAAAAATACTCATTATAAGGGGCAGAATCTTAAGGCTCAAGTTGCAGTGAAATATTAGATAGCACTCAAAACCACTCCTATAAAATCGTCTGCCCTTTTGTCGTCCAGTTTTTTAATGAAATTGTTTTTGATGAATTTAAGTTTTATTTTGAATGGATACAATATCTGTCAACATCTATTACTTCTGGTGTCCTTTCGGTTCAGATGGTATACAGTAATGAAAATAATAAATCAATTTAAAAAAAAAAAACACTCAAAAATTTCCTATCAAAAGAGATGAATAGGAAATACTATTTGAATAGTTGAAAAAGTTGAATTTGACAGTGTCGAAAATTTAAATATTATCAAAAGAGTTAAGTTCTAAAACTTTTCTGCTAAAATTCAACTCTTTTGATAATATTTGAATAAAATACATTGAAAAACAAAAATTACATAGGACAAGTTCTTACAAAAAGAAGCAATCTCTACTTTTTATTATAATAAAAATTTATTTACATTATGTATGACTAATATACAAATGAAATCCCATTTTAAGAAAAATTAAAGATACATAACATTAATTAGAAATAGTAAAAATAATAACTATTTCAATTCAAATCAGCATACAAGTGAGAATAACAAATAACTCTTCCCCATTTTAATTCTAGTGTAGATTTAGATATTGAAAGAGTGACAGTCAGGGCTTACAACGCAACAGCTAAATCTGGCAAAGTTGAGCAAAACATATGTTTGAAAAATAACGCAATAGTCTTTAAAACCATACTAAGATAAAATGAATTATAAAATACGGTATTAAATGTTAGGATTAAAATACTGAGCATGATATAACAAGCCGGTTTTATATTTAAAAAAAGCATAAAAATTTTGGTGGTGGTTTTCTCTCCAAAGAGGCAAGCCAACCTAAAAGACATGAATTAAAAAATGGTGGAACAAAGATTACGAAACACTGGTTAATTCGCAAGGACATAAAAGATATGGAATGGAAATTTAAACAAGCTCTTTGTTTAAAATATAGGATTAAAAATGGTTAAGAAACATGGAATAATTGAAGGTAGAAGGAAATAGTGTCAAGTTCTAGAAACAATTATGGATATGATCAAATTATAAATTGAGCATCAGTACTTTACACATAAAAAATTAGTTTTTCACTCAACCATTTTAAGTGAAAATGAGTAATTTTTAAAATGAAAATAATTAAAATTTTGTTTAAGAAAAACCGAACAATATAGAACACAAACAATTTCAGTTTACATTTTTTTATTCAGGAAAAAATAAGGAAATTTAAATTATTTTACATTGATAAATAGCGCATTAACATTTTAAAATGAAAAACATTAAAGCACATTAAAATATTTGCTATACAAATAGTACAAAAAAAACTGAGTAATAGTATCATTATTTGTCTTGAGTATTTAAAAACTTAAAAAAATGTTATAGTATAAAATTAAATTCAAGCCTTGTAAAAAATTCTCAATGTTTCATGGTGTAAAGAGAATTAATTAATTATTATTTAGCAGCTTCGATTAGATATTTTGCATAATTTTATCGTCTCCCAATTTACTTCTTTAGAGAGAAAGTATGTTATTATCTTTGAATTTTAAATTTTATTATTTATTTGGAATATTTCATGTTTGAATGGTTAAAATGTGAGAAAGTTATATATAAAATTCCTCTTTTTGTGATTAATTCCTTACTATTATACTTATTATTTAGTGCTGAAATAAATGTTTAGAAGCGTAAAGAACATTCCATGGACACTCGAAATCATAATATTAATTGGTTTGAAAAGAAATATCACAAAGTGATGCTACTCCAAAATTTGGGCAGTCTCTTCAAGTAGCAAATATTTATAATCATTTCAATAATTTTTCTTCCATAATATTATTTTATAATTTTTGTGGCATTTATTAAGCAATGAGTAAAAATAATTTAACTAGTCGGTAGAATCTGTTATAATTCAAATTAAATCTGGCATAAGATAGTCTCAGCCCGTAAGATTCGATTGAATAGTATAAAATTATTCTTACTCACTATGTAATAAATGTCATATAAAGTAATAAATAATATATCAAGTGGGCCGCGGTAGCCTAGTGGTCAAGGTCGTGGACTAGCGGCTGGCGGTTTTCGTTCAGTCGCGGGTTCGATCCTTGGCCACCAAAGACCCGCCGTGTAGCAGGGGCTGATGCACGTTAAATCTGTTCGGGGCCCAAAGTCATCCCGTTGGCGTGGTGTGGATGTTAGGAGAGGGGGGTGCCAGCTCGGTTGTCATCCTCGTCACTTGACCGTGGTTCAAAATTACGAGGTCCGTCGCCAATAGTCCTCGTGTTGCTTCTAATGCGACGTTAATAAAAAAACTAAATTAAATAATATATCAAGAGGACGACACCTCTTCCTCCAAATCTATAGTACTATCCGTCTATCACAAAGTTAGTTCCGCCAAGCATTATATATCAATTCATATAATACCGAAAACAGAACACTCATCGTATTATTATATTCATATACAGTTTCTTTTTATATTGTCCGATTTTCATTCGAATGATTCAGGAAGTTCATCTGAAGTTGATTTTGGCGAGAGCTATTCTTGAGGCAGACAGAGATTATGTAATCCGCTAGAAAACAAGAAACATGGTATTGAAGTGAAAACTAACAGTTATGATAAAAACTGGCTGAAAACACTAGCAGAACTGTGTCGGGACTGTCCATTAATGTCAACAAATGCCGAATTCTCAGGAAGAAATCCGAAAGCGAACGTGACGGATTATAGAACGTACCGAAACATCAGAAGACGTATTTTAGAGCCTTTAAGAACTTGGATTTTTCTAACTATTTTTCATATTAATATGAACTTTCATTTTTCAGTAATCCAAACTTAGTGACCGAGGGATCAAAGTTATCTGCCAGTTTTCGTCTACCGTAGGAGATTTGGAAAAAGATTCTTACCAACTGGTTTCAGCGAAAGAAGCCTACAAAGAAGGGAAGTGCCCAGGAATGGTTGGACAATTCTGGAGGAATGTCATTAACATTGTGAGAAAGGCTATTTTAGATTTAATACTCGGAGATGGAACAGGTGCTCATATACATACATGAGCAGTTTTCTTTCAAAATGGTGAATTTCATATAATATGGAGATATTTAAGGGTTTGTATTTGAATGGTTTCAAAAATATTGGTATATGTTAAGACGCTCAAATTTTATGATTTTTTTAAATATTAAATTGATTCAAGTTTATAGTTTGATCGTTTTTAAAGTATTAGTTACAAGAAACATTTCGACCTCAAATGGATTTACATCAATTTCAAAATCTACAAAATATGAAAAATCCCACATTTATGAAACATTAATTATGGGATTTCAATTGAATCAAACCAATTTTTTAATGAAATCTACGCTCGTACCGACTGCTACACCACTCTCCACTCAGCCGTGCACACTGTCGAGCCAGATTACAGTGGTGCTAGGATTAATAAGATTGGAATGATGCTGACTGGGGACGTAGTGTTTAGCGACAAATCCCGATTCCAACTGAAGATAATCAAAGACGTGTTTGGAGACGCCCAGGGCAGCTTGCCGATCCTGCTTTCGCTATTGCACTCCACACAGGCCCTTAACCAGGAGTTATGGTCTGAGGTGCTATTTCTCTTGATAGCCGGCCCCCTTTGGTCGTCATTAGAGGCACACTTACAGCACAGCGGTACGTTGACGACATACTGAGACCTGTTTTGCTACCATTCCTTTTGCAGTATCCTGGCCTTATTTTTCAGCAAGATAATGCCAGACCACATACGGCACGTGTTGCTATGAGCTGTCTTACAGCTTGTCAAATACTTCCTAGGCTAGCAAGATCTCTCTCCAATCGAGCATGTCTGAGATAGGATGGGAAGGCGACTGCATCTACCGGGGAATGTTGATGACTTAGCCCGACAATTTGAGCAAATTAGGCAAGAAATACAGAAAGAGACCATCAGGGAGTTTTATCACTCTATCCCACGTCGTGTGGCAGCTTGCATCCAGGTTAGAGGTGGGTTAACACCTTATTGAGCTCATTAATTTGTAACTCTGAAATAAATCATTTAATTTTTCTGAAGTTTTAATCATTTTCTATTGTGCACATAATTTTTATATCCGCTAATTTTTGTTTCCATCGGACAAACCCTTCTTAGTGCATCGTTTCTTTTTTGTTATACAGTGTATATATACATGTATGTATGTATGTATGTATATATATATATATATATATACCCTAATTATCTCAAATTATTAAAAACTAATCTTAATTCTAATACAGTAGAATTTCTAGATCTTGATTTACAAATTGTTGACAATAGACTAATTAGTAATATTTATGATAAAAGAGAGAGATTCGAATTCCATGTAATCAAAATTCCTTTTTGGAACAGTAATCTACACAGATCTATTTACAGGAATATTTTATTAGGCTTTTTATTACGTAATAACAAATTAACCACACATAAAATAGACAAGTTTAATAACATTAAAAAATTCTTCAACAACTGTTTAAATCATGATTATCTAATAAATTTCTTAAATACTTATATACATCACAAATATATTAAACATCTTTGCGAATCGCGATTTACACAGCTTACATTTTTCTCACTCTATGGACCATTATACTACTTTACCATACAACTTATTACCAACCAATTGTTTGCATCCTTTTACATTTTATTACCAATCAAACAATGATTTAAATCTTTTTTCAATTTATTTGGTGATGATGTGTTATATTTTTTTCATTTTGAGTATGTGATATACATCTTGAAGCTTAAAGAAAATTCCGTCTTACTACTCACATATTTGAATCTTCATTTCTTTGAATTTTTGTAAGTAATTTTTTTATATTTTGATTTGTTGATAATTTTTAGAATTATAGATTTTATTTTTGTAGATTTTATCGCTGAACTTTTTTGCATTTTTTAATCATTGAACTCTTTTGTAATTTGGATTTCCCAATTCAGCCTACCAAGTCGCAAATTGGGAAAGTTGATACCATTAAACTAGTTTAACCCCGCTTATTCGGTCCTCAGCCCGATATTGCTTTTTGACTTACTGGGTTCCATATTTTCATTTATTTTTTCTTTCATTTTTACATTTCTTTCTGGATTTTTGTCTTTTTAAATATTTTAAATTATTCTTTCATAAATTTTCATTATATATATATATATATATATATATATTCAAGCCACTTTTTTATTCAGAGGAAAATATTTAATCGGAAAATGGTTAAAAATAATAAACTTCCAGCAAATTATCGTTTTTTCTTTCGTATAGCTTAAACGGATATATGTTATCTTAGTATTACGATGATCAAAAACGTAATATTGCTGCTTTTTTACTGTTTTAGTTACATAAATTAAGCTTTATCTTATTGTATAATTATGAAAGTAATAAATTTTATCTTGATATTCAAACATGAATCAATAAAACTCTTCCATACAGCATAAGAGAAAGTAAATTGAATTCCATATAAAACCCAGTTAAAAATTAATCGGTATAAATATTAAAGTGAATTGAATATTTAAACATTAAAACGTCAGAAATAAATTGTTGCAACAAATACACTTAAAGCAAAATAAACTTTCTAGCAAAATGCATAATATTTTCTACATTAATACTATGGTTTTATGGGGTATATAGAGCAACAGATTATTATTTCCTAAAATGTACTATTTAATTAATTCGTTGTAAATACGGTGGAGTTGTAATAACTTTTCTATTACATGGATAACAGGAATTATTTCTGAGGGCATATTGTCGAATTTTAAAAATAAACTTATATATATTATAAAAAGGTAAACTTTTTTTCCATTCTGACCGTCAATACATTTTATTCTGAGACGTGTGGTTAAAACTGTGAATTTCTTTTCAAGTTTTCATACAAATGATTTGAAAAATATGTTTAACATGCGTCAGCGATGTTTAATTTCAAATGGAAATCTCGAGGAAGTCGGACCGTGAAACAGCTCCCTGGTCTCCGGCCGTGAAGTGCGACCGGTGAAGCAGAGCAGAGTGTGAGACGTGTCAACCTCCATCATCTCGAAAGAATGGTTCTGAGAATAACGGAACTGTATTAGCGTCTTAGCCTCCGGCAGTAAAGGGAGAACTAAGTGGCCAGGCATATTTAAGTTGCATCGGCCCAATCATACCGAGGAAAAGGTCTTAGGTTTTATTTCCGACGCCCGAAATCAATAGATTTTTTCTTCCCTAATAATTCCAGATTGCATTGGTTTTAGTTTAGTTTTTATTAACGTCGCACTAGAAGCAACACGAGAACTATTGGCGACGGACCTCGTAATTTTGAAACTCGGTCAAATGACGAGGATGACACCTGATCTGGCAACACCTCTCCAAACTCCCATACCACGCCAAAGATTGCAGTGGTTCTATATAAATTTCAGCGTTGAATGACTAAAGATATTGCAATGTTTCATATTTTTTACTTTTGTGTCTACGAATCCATTTCTTCAAAGAGTATTTTATTTCGTTAATGTGTGAGTTCGTCAGCTGATTACTGTGCAAGGTTTTATTGTAAATTTTTTCTTTATAATCTAACTTTTTGAACTATCTTCGAGTATATAAATATGTGTTTGTGTATCTATATGTGTAAGTGAGTGAGTGAAAGTGAAGTTTTTTGACACAAGAGCCA
This sequence comes from Nephila pilipes, assembly GCA_019974015.1. Classification (NCBI taxonomy): domain Eukaryota; kingdom Metazoa; phylum Arthropoda; class Arachnida; order Araneae; family Nephilidae; genus Nephila; species Nephila pilipes. The sequence continues at coordinate 21,405 of BMAW01041787.1, read as the reverse complement.
GATGTGGCCATACTGCGCCAAACAAGGTAAATCTATGATCAACAATGAAAATGAACAAAGTTAAAACAATGAAAATGGATTGGTCGACAAGAAGGGTCAAGAGAGAAAGTAAAGTTTATTCACAAAAGAGCCAGATATGGCTATATTGCGCCAAAAAGATTTAACTGTGGTGTAGACGTGAAAAAAAAGGAAGAAAAGACAAATTGGTTGACACGGAGGGTCGAAAATAGAGAAGGATCGCTATGGTATCCGGGGGACGCGTCACCCTTGTTTACCAAATACAGTAAACCCCATGAGAAAGAAAAAGATCCCTAGGATGTCTTGGGGTTATGACGTCCCTACTTGCTTAAAGAAGGCAAGTCTCTGAGTTCCCCTGATATAATCCCCACGGGCAGGGTACTCGACTATACCCCTAGACGCTGGGTACCTATTTTAGTCGCCTTCTTACGACATGCATGAGTTACAATGGGACTATTCTGTCATTCCCGGTCACCACACGGGTCATCTATATGTGTGAACTTCACAGCCAGAAGTCATATTGATCCGCAGAAATATGAGGCTTCGTATCTGGAAAACTGCGACAAACCATTTGATCTGTGAAATATGCTGCAACCGCTGCTTTACCGATTAACCTACGTGATGTGTCTCCTTGGAGAATAAAGCTTTTTTCAAATCAAGAAACTGTCTTTGTAGAAGTCATGGGCGACACAGACGTATTATTAATGATACCGGATAGTTGTTCTATTGGAATACTGTTCTCATATGAGAATGATCGAGCAATGAAATTAGTTTAGAAGTCACGCCTACCATAAGATTTTGGTGAATGCAAAAAAAGGAGCTGAACAGTATAAAGTTGTCGGGATTCGGCGATTGTTAACACCCTCATTCAGATGAAATTAGGCGTCATCTTCAAGCAGAATTATCAGTTCCCAAGTATCGACGAACTCTATACGAGCAAGAAACATCAAAGCAATTATGCAATCGGTAATCACAATCGTTACGTTGCAGTTGTTGCGTACCGATGAACTTGAACGTGTTTTGAAGGTTATTTGGTGATACGAATATATATAACCAAACCTAAACATAAGCAATGTAAATGATTTAACGAAAAGTAGAAATACATATAGTCCGTCCGAATCATAATATGAGAACTTGAAATTTCCTAAGCATACTGACTTACAATTCGCTACAATATCTGTCTGCAAAAAGCAACAGTGTAATTGGAGGAAGAACTATCAAAAGTCCTACGAATGTAGGAGAACATTAATTAAATACTTATGTTCGGAACGAAATAACTTTGTTTGAAAAAAATGAGAACCAGGCTCTACCAAATCCGTTTTAGTATGTATTTTTCTTCCTCTTTATACATCGTTTAGATAAGATGTCTTTAAATAAAATCGAACGTCAATTGTTTTTAGATTTCGCGAATTATCAAAAATAATTTTTTTAAATTAAATAAGTTTAGAAAGCATCATAATCGATCATCATAGCATAATTTTCTTTTTTGTTAATACATTATTCCGAATATTGTTTCCAATAATTCAAATCATTAAATATTTATTCGCGTTCAACTTGCTGAAAATTTTAGCAGTGTATTCCTCGATTGCATTGTAAAGTTCAACCAATTTAAAAACAAAACGTAGAGTGCTACTTTTAAGAATGTATGAAATTGTCTGGAATAGTCGGTCGGTATTCAATACAGACATTTGTAAGATTCCTTAACTACAAAAATTGGTGCTACAGGGGTTTGCTTCGTGTATATAGAAAAAATCGAGTTATTTCTCCAGTGACAATGGAGTTCGAATGAACGAATCAAGTAAAAGTAAAAGAAAGAGAAAATAATACTTTTGAGCTAAGAAAATTTTGAATTTTAACAAGTTCCGCGCGATGGTTTGTTTTCGAGTACATCGATTATACTTGCAACAAAGTTTCAAAACTTCAGTTACATATTAACTCTATTATCAAAGGGAAATGATAAGTGACATCACTTCTAAGCTTAAGAAATGCAAGAATCTGGAAACAAAATCAAACAAACCGCTTCGGATCAGAGAAAGTACGATAGAAAAAAGTTTGAATAATCATTCAATAGAAAAGATTTTGCTGTAGAATTGGGTGATACAATTTTGAATTATTCATTTTCATTTTATCTATAAATTGTGAGAAAGTGTTTATAGAATTCTTTAGGAGCGCTCACAGTTGTGGAATTCCACATACTGTTTGATTTCTTATAGGTCCATTTTCAAAATCATTTCTGAAACTCAATTTAGTTAAATGTTCAGTATCTTATATTTATTTTTTGTAGTGGTGAAAAAAAAAAAAGTTGAATTTCAAAAATATTTGCAAGAGATTTGGAGTTGTTGCAGCATTTTGGGAAATAAATAAATATAAATGTAACGGAATAGTCAAGGAATGTTATCTACTAAATTCCTATTTATTAATGGTGCAGTGACTTTATGCTCAAAAGCAGATTTTAAAATAACCTTTCCGCATAGATTCTTATAGATTTCAGATACCATATTGGTTTTAATTATTGACAATTAAGTTGCAGTATCCACAACAGCAGTTAATGTTTTATTATCTCATTCTACTTGAATAGTGATTAAAGAATCAAAACAAGTTTAATTTTCATCCGGCACTTTCGGTAAACCGCATAAAACATCTATTCATATATATTAGACGTCAGCGAATATTTTTCGTTTTTATTATTATGTTCATTTATTTCCGAGGTCTTTCTTTCTAAAGTACATAATAATATATAATGATTTCTATTGTAGCTTACTTCGCAATTCATTTTATTTTTACAATCCTTAGCTAAGTGTTTTCTGCCAAAACAAAAAAAAAACAAAAATCTACCGTGATTTCTTAATTTTCCTTTCTTTACAGAAACATTCGTATCGAAACCTTCGATGATTCATGCTTTTCGGAATTCCAAAATAAGCAACTTTTACAGACAGCTGCAGCAGACAAAGAAACGATTGACCTAGGTTCGTTTTCGTTGAGCGGAGGCGGATAAATATTTAAATCTTTCAGGAATGATATAGAATTATTTTAATTACATTTTTGATCATAGTTTGGTGATCTATCAATACAATTAAACATATTAGCTCTTTTGCAAGATTGTATTTCATTTCTGAGCAAATCCAAAAATTTATTAACACTAAAACATCATTGGTCATCATTATTACGACTGTATTCTAATACTGAATCATTTGGAATAACTCTGAATAATACAGGGATTAACATATTATTATACGAATCTGGTTTCATATTTAAAGAACATAAACTTCGAATTTGTATTTCAATGGTATCAAATAGCTTTTTTAACCTAAAAATATCATTGGATGGTGAAACAGAAGAAAGAGTAAGAAGGTTTTGCATATGTTTATTTATAATGATGTCATGGCATCCAAACCTATCTATAGCAGAATCATAATTTGTATCAGAAATTGAAAAGCGTTCTATCCATTAGCGGAAGCTTCACCTAAGTATGTTTTTAAATAATTAAATTTCTCCGCTTTCAGAAGTGAACTATTATTGTGAATTGCGAACTTAAACGCGTTCCAAAAGCTAATCATTTGACTAACATAGCCGTAAAACATAGAAATTTCTAATTTCAGAATTCGCACTTGCTGGTTTTCTTTTTTTCTCGAAACTTCAGTAGTTTCAAGATTTGTATTGGTTTTAAAAGATTCCTGTCCATTTTTTAAATATCTATTTGTTTTTGATTTCGATAAAGTTATTTTATCTTTATACGTCAAGTTGTTTTCGATTTCGGTTTGTAATTTGGATTCATCAGCAGGTAAACTTTCAATTTCTTCATCGAGCTTGTAAAGTTCTTATTCTTTTCCCGGGATTAAAGTTAAAGAATCTTCGAGAATAAAAATTCTCAACAATTTTCATTTCATCTTCGGCTTTGCTTAGGGTATTTGTTAAAGAAAATATCAAGTAACCTCTTTTATTATTTAAAAGTTTTACTTTCTCCATATTCAAATAACAAAAAAATGCCTATCTTGAGCAGTCTTCGTATACTTTCGCGGTATACAGATATCCAAAAGGGAAATTACCTTTTCTTTGACACACGAAAGTTTATACTTACTTAATAATATAATTTTCTAATTTCTCCTATTCTCTAACTTAAAAGTGAGATGCTAATCTTATTTTCGGATACAAATCCAAATTATCTTTTAATTCAGGCGTCGGCAAAGTGGACGATAGGGGTTGATGATTAGGAGTGGATGAATGAATAGCAATGCTGTACAATCGTAAATTTATTGACAGTAACGCAAACTGTACAATTATCGTTTGGAATGCAATTTTTAATCCTAATATAGTAAAAAAATGTTTTAATACTAGATTATAGCTTACTTAATTTCTCCTTCCTGCATATATTTTAAATAATTATTTATCTCTTTTTATCCTTTAAAGTTTGCGTGTTTCGTGATGTGATACTCATTTTCAAACTTGTGAGAACTGATTCTTGTTCCATTTTGCTTCAAGATGGCCAAAGCTGTCGACATCGCATCTTTATTTCGACATCCATGTCTTTTGCATAATGGCTTTGACTCAGGAGAGTATCGACTTCTGCGCATTCGTTGCTCTAGATTAGCAGCCTTTTTAAACTTGTTTTTTTTTTGTGGAAATAGATTCTTTTGGCTGCATAATAATTCCTTTGTTAGGATTCTACTAATACCGCTATGGCAGAGTCGACTTCTAAACAAAAGTGACAACATAATACATTGAAATATTTGAAATTTGGGTTTATGACTTCACCAATGAGTGAAAGAAAACCTTTGGGTCTTCTTTGTGAAAAAAGCTTAGGCATCTTTAATGATGCCATGAAACCGGAAAAATTAAAAGATCATCTTGAGAGAATGCATTCGAACAAAAAGGATAAAATTTGAATTATTTTAAAAATCTTAAAGAACCATATGCAACTAAACTAACCTACCTTAGAATAATTTATTAAACCGTCAACTGAAATTAATAATCAAGACGGGTTAAAATATTATCATACAATATTTCTCTCAACTTTGCAAAAAAGAGAAAACCGTATTCAACCACAGAAGAAATTATTACACCTCTTATTAAAGATGCCTAAGGAACTGTAATTAAAAAAGGTTCACTGTTTCAAGAAGCCTGCCGCTGAGTACCAATGGATGAAATGAAACGAATATGTGGAAAATATTGGAAATAAAAAATTGCAAGTTTTCTATCCAACTTGACGAAGCCACTCTTGTAAGTTCTTCCCTTCCAGTGGCTTATGTAAGATACTTTAGTAAAATAAAATGTCAGATTATAGACGAGTTTTTATTTGCTTAATATATTGAAACTGACTTAAAAGGAACAACACTATATCATTGCTGAAAATAATACTTGAACTAGCTTGAAGTTTCTTTAAATAATATAACTGCTGTCTCTACAAATGGGGGCACCTGCTATGGTAGGCCGCTAAAGATGTTACGCAACTTTACTTAAGGAAAAGGTACCTGTGTGTGTGGTATACGTACTATTCTTTGTGTCTTACATAGGACTGTTCTAGGTGCAAAGTATCCCAATAACGATCTTCATAACACACTACAGTTGTATTTTAAATCAATTAATCAAATTAGAGCACAACCTCTTAAATCACGATTGTTTGATAAACTTTGCGAGGAAAAAGATGAACAATCCAACCAATTATAATTACTACTCACTCAAATACAGAATGTTTTGTAAACATGCACTGATAGTTGTCAAGAAATCCATGTTTAGAAAATATTCTGTAATTCTTATTGAAATTACAAAAAATAAAAACAATATTGCTTATTTCGCCGATGTATTTGCAAAGTTCAATCATGTCTACCGCGCTATCCGACTGACTGAAATACGTCTATGGAGTCTATACATGTTGTCTAACTCTAGTCGGTGGCTGTTTGGGTGAGACGGAACTGAAATGCAATTGGCTGAAAGATAAAGATGGTCACGGAGTTTCATCTCTGAAAGCAAAACAATACTTCAAATTTATCTCATTGCGGTCATGCTAAGCGTGGCGATTTGTAATTAATGTTTATCAAAATAGAAACTATTGAGAAATTTGGTACTTAAAAATATATTTTCTTATTTTTGAGGGTTTTGATTGTAAATTATTATTTTTTTCGTATGGAACTGCAGAGCCACAACTTTACATCAAAAGTGCCTCATGCAGTTTGCGAGCCGCAGGTTGCCGACCCCTGAACTAAGGAATATATTTTAGTCCCTTTAAGGTTTGAGAAGTAAATCGTAAGCAATTTTGCGTTGAGGTTGGTATTGAATATAAAAAGCTCCTTGGCTATTTAAAACTAAGGTGGTTTACTTTGAAACCAGCACACACACATACAGCACAAATAGAGTGCATTTTGAAATTATATGATCCGCTTCGATCATGTTATTTAAATTTGGAAAAATACTTTACACTTGGAAAAAAAAAACATCGCCTTTTCTCTAGATCGAAACATACACTCTGCTTTCTCTACAGGTGGATATTACTCTAGTAGGAAACTACCCGAGAAATTAAATATGATGACATTTGAGCTACAGTTTATTTTATTGCAATATAGTACGAGATATGATGATTCATTCGTATCATTAATACTAAAGAATAAACTAATAATTCTGTAGGGTTATGATCCTGGGACTAAGTATACATTTCTAAGATTTAAAATTGCTAAAAAAGTTTGTTATGAATGCTTTGAGGAAATGTCTTTCAACTTCACTGAACTAAAGTGTTTTGAGTGTACTGTTTTGAAAGACAAAATTAAAAGCGAAAAGTTTCTCTCGCAGCTGATAATGTAAGATGTAATTATAGATAATTTTCCGTTTAAAGATATAATGTGAATATGTATTTAAAATTTGAAAACACTAAAGAAACGAAAAGGTGAAAATTTAAATGTGGGCCGATGATGGTTAGAAATATTTTCACATTTTGAAGAAATTATACTCCATTTAAATTTAAAAAAAATATTTATTGAATGTGAAATAATCACAAATCGTAATATAGAGGGAGTATTTCGATTAGAGCAGAGGTATTCAACATTTTGAACTTTGGGGAATCCTTTGAGCTTACCATAACAATCCAGGAACCCCTTGATCAAAGAGTAGAAAAATAGGATATCAAAGCCCTTTATTCTACTCAAATTTACAAAATTATTTATGCATTTCTATTTTATTAAAGTAGAAACGTCTTAGTAAAATTAATGGATGGTAAGGTGGATAATGGTTTTTTTTTTTTTTTTTTTTGTTTTTTTTAAATTTATCCAAAGGAAAATAAACAAAAGTAACAGTATTTTAAAGTATAACAAATTAATGAAAAGAAATTTTTTAATGACTTGGCCTTGATTGTTTTTTTACTGCAAAGTATTTTTACGTCTGGAATAATTGTTGAAATTTGCAACCTAGTGTTAACTTCAGCATCCAATCTGTTTCTTTATTTTGCTTTTGTTGCAGCGTTCAAAGAGAAAGAATATGCGCATATGTATTTGCATGATATTAGAAGTATTCAAGAAATAATCCTTAAACTACAAACTAGCAAAGCTCCTGACCTAGGTAACATCAAAAATATTGCTCTCAAATCTCTACCTTTGAATGCAATAACCAACATTACGAAAATGTTCAATGGAAGCCTCCAACTCCACTATTTTCCGCAGTCACGGAAACATGCCAGCATAAAAATACTTCTAAAGCCGAAAAATGACCTCCAACATTCTGAAAATTATCGATCAATATGTCTCCTCAGTTCTCTGGGAAAAAGTTTTGAAAAAATAATTTTAACAAGACTAGAGAATTTCTGCAGGAGAAATAGCATCACTCCGAATTTCAACACGGATTCCTCAGAGACTTCCTTCACACGAACTACTCGGAGCAACCAATATCATCATTAAAGGGTACAATACGAAACAAATCACTGGAGCTATTTTTCTTGGCATGACCTTCGACAAAGTCTGTCACGAAGGCCTAATCTACAAATACATAATGCTTAAATTTCCATTCAACCTCATCAATATAATCAATAGTTTCATCTCCAATAGAAGTTTTCAAATCGCACTACAATATACGACTTCCACTACAAGACAGATGAGAGCTTTAACAGCTCAAGGAAGTAATCTCTCTCCGTCCTTCTTCAAAATTTTTACAAAAGATATACTGTGCATGCATAGTATTACAATCCGCCTTTTTGCTGATGACGCTTCCATCATCTGCCAGAAAAAAAGATCGAATATAGTAAGAAATTACCTCCAAAATACATCTCCATGTACATGAAATGGTGAATCAAAATAATTCCCAGCAAATCTCTTTTTCAGCAAAAGAAAAATCCAGAAACCAACCCCAATTCAACATTTTGGAGAACCAATAAACTGGACCAATAGTACAGAGTACCTCGGAGTCACTCTCGACTACCAAATGAACTACCTCCCGCATGTCACAGAAATTACAGAATCATATTGGAAAAAGTTATTCTCCATAATCCACATCATTGGAAATAAGTCGGTCCTCTCAATGGATAACAAACTTTTAATCTACAAACAGATCCTAGGACCAACACTTCTTTACGCATGTTCCATTTGGGGAAAGATTAATAAGACTCAATTGGAAAAGCTCCAACTCCAGCAAAATAACACACTTCGGACAATAATCGGTGCACTGAAATTCCTCTCCTTAAAAATCGTCCACAAAGAGCTCAAGACAGAATAATAATTCAAGAAGCAAGCTCGAAAATTTTACTCGAAAACCACCCCAACCCTACGATAGCCGAACAAGCCAACAACCTAACACATATGACAGGAAGATACCCGTATCCACATCAAACAGCAGACAGATCATTTGCAAGTTAACCAACCGTATGGAAGAAGCAAGAAATCATCCCGGAACCTGTACTCACTCTTGATGGCAGAACTTGGATGTACTTTACGTCCAAGTAAGTACTTGGATGTACTGCCAAAAAAACCACATCCTAACTGAATTCTCTCTAAGTCCTTTCTTTAACTAACCAGCCAATAGGTACTCGCCTAAAAGCTCCTTCCTCTCCTCCACTTCGTCTCCTGATCAGCTCCTCACCTGCACTCACCCATTCCTACCATATGAACGTGCAGTGTCCAACCACCCTCCAGAGCCCATTATTTTTCTCCTCTCTCACGGCCGCGGCTATTGGAACGATGCTCCCTGCTCCTATTCCCAACGCAGAATCACATCTTGCACAACCCCCATTTTCTCTTACTTCAAACCAGTTACAAAACTGAATTGCTATTTCTTGCCTCACTCAAACTCTCACTACTTTCATGCAGAGAAAAAGCGCTCCCCTCTTTTAACGAGAGCTGGTACTCAGCTAAAAATGTATTCCAAGTTATATTGTTGCATAGTAATATGTTATATGTAAATGTTATAAGTTTTCAAGTTCTTATGCATATTAAATAATTTACTTAATTTTAAATTTAATATATAATGTATTTTTCTACTTATTTATGATTAAAATTTTCTCCTAATTTAATTTTTACTATTTTTTTTTATTTAGAAATAAAATGTTTATCATTTCAATACAAACGTTTTTCTCTTCAATATTTCTTTATGATAATTTAAAAAATATTACATTAATTTTAATGTATATTATAAAAAGGTTAAACATTATCTTTTACTTTTGGCATAAAACGTTTCTGCTATTGAAGAAAAAAGTATTTAAAAGTTTTCAATATATTATGAAACATAGTTAATATAAGTTAAATGTTTATATTTTATTCATAATCAAATATTAAAAATTATTTTCTTGAATAATATGCAATGCTTTTTTTAATGAACTCTTTCATTAAATGAGTGTGGTTTGAAAGTTTTCCTTGTAAATTTAATTTTTTGATTTTGCAATTCTAAATAAAAGATTTTTTTAATGTATTGCTGATTATTGAGTTTGCATATATCCAAATAATTGAATTTACTGTTCTGTTCATGATAATTTACTTACCTATATTGGTCTCTTTGATGTAAGAAATTCACTTTTCTTTTTCATCTTGGGATTGTTCTACTAAATTATTGAATTTTGTTTTACTTCCGATTTATCATGCCGTTTCAGAAAGTAGTGAAAATTGTACAATATTTATTACTTAGTGTAAATTTTCTTTCTAGAAAATAGTTTTTTTTTGTTTGAATTATTCAAATAAATAGCATACAATTTAAATAACTGTTTTGCTCAAAAGGAGAAAGAATTTTCATCCATTTCAGGTTGGACAGTTGATTGGACACTATAAATCTAGCGGCAGCTAGTCCATCTACTTCCTGGTTGTGTGGGCTGCCAAAAAATTTTAATGGCCTTTACTACCTGTGAGTTGTACAAAAGCCCAACCTGGTGATTATATATCTGTACCTTTTATTCCTTGTTTATGAGTTATACGAGTACATTAGTACAAATATACATTTTTAGATACATCGTTCATATACTTAAGGTAATAATGTATTGAGCTTTGCATAGGAAGTCTCCTCATTTTCTTTTTCCATCGAACGATATTTTTAGAAATGCCAATTATTACATTATAAAAAGTTATTACAAAGTTTTCTACAGAAATCTAAATGAAACTTATCATAATTCTATCTTACAAAGTGTGTTCATAATATATATTATTAAGAAACTTATGTTTCTAGTGAATTGTGATTGTAATTCATACTGGAAACTTGGGAAAATCTAGTTCTGTATGATATATGATAATAGGATCTGTTTTCAATTATTTGCCTTTTAATGATATAAATCCTTATTAATATAAGTGTTGAGAAGTGTAGGAATTATTCACTGCATTTCTGTTTATTATACTGATTTTACGAGAATCTTTTTGTAAAGGAATAATATTAAGTATTGAGATATTTTTATTTTCACTCATTTCACTTAAAAAAAATTGTTAAAGCCAATATGCAGTACATTTTTTTTATAAGAACTATATTTTGAATTATCGTTATAATAAGTTCACTTAACTTAGAAAACTGTAAAAATAATAAATATTTGAAAGTTTCAAATTTTAATGAAATTCATTTGCACATGTGTGCTAGATTCCCTTGTCACTTGCCTAAAATTCAGTCAAATATTTATATTTATAGTTTAAAATTAGAAATGCTCATTATTTACTTTTTTTTCACTGTCTAAATTTCAACATCGCTAGTTAGTGCAGCTGATTCAAGATGCATATTGTAATAAAGAAATCATATTCATGTACTTAACTGATTTAATATAAATACCAATAGGTAGTTTCATATCTTTCTTAAAAAAATTAGTACAATACAAGTCTGGAAAATGAATAGGCCATCAAAATGGAATTGGAATTCTTAGATTAGCTGATTTATATAGGTCTGTGTGTGTGGAAATATTTTTTCACCTTGTTATCAGTTTCTGTGTAGTGGACAGAAACTAATGATGAAAAAAATTCATCTTTTTATTGGCAATCTAACATCCATTCTTTTCTACCTAACATCACAATTAAATCTAATTTTCTTAATAATACTAAAATTTAGACTTTATCAGTATAGAAAATTCTTAAATCTTTTCTATATTGAAGTCCCTCAATATATGAAAAGAAAAAGTTGTCTACAATTGACATTTACAAGTGAGGAAGTCAGCATATGTCAAAAAGTTCTTAAATTCATTTCTTAATTTAAATTTGTTTGGTATGCTCCTGTAATTATGTTCTTATCCAAATATTTATCCAAGTATAATCAGAATAAGTACAACTTTAAAATGAACAGAGAAATTAGAATGTACTATTAATGATGAAGAATTTTTTTCTAACTCATAGAGGTTCAGAGTTTGTTTTCTGCTCTATCACATTTTATGAGAAAACAGCTTTAATAATTGTTCACGAGCATTAATTCTTTATAATTCACCTTTTTGGGCCTGAAAGTAAAGTAAGTACAGCTTTTGAATTTTGGGTTTGAGATTCAAAGAAGGGAATTATTCTTGTAAAATAGTTCTTACCAAACACTATGTGATTATGAATTTGCATATTTTTCTTAACCAAAAATATTTTTTGTCTTTTCAATGGCTATTTCTATTACGAAGTAAATATGTAATGATAGCAATCTTCTTGTGACTATGATACCACTTAAAACTTTATTATGTTTTTAGAAGTTTTATTCTTCCCTTCCTTTTAATAATAATATTTTCTTGTTAAATGTAAAACAATATATATTGGACATTTAAAACTAACATTTTTAGCATAAAATAAAATAAAAAATAATTTTTATGTCTTAAAATTTGGTTGTGAGATCAGAAATTTTACTTGAATTTCAAATTGTTTACCAAGATATATTTGAATATAATTGTTTAATCAAAAATTTATGTTGATATTTTTTAAAAGTAGAAAATACTTTTTACAATGGGAATGTTTATGTCACTGTTATTAATGTGATATTAACAAACAAACAAAAAAAACCCCAATTTTTAAAAGAAAGAAACCATGAAAGAGCATTTCATAATATTTATCAGAGTTGTATAAAATTAGCAAAAGGTTTATATTGAGAACTGTGTTTCAATGCTTGTAATCCATTAACTTTATTATATTGAATAATTATGATATTATTTACGTTGTTATGCATAATAATTTATTACAATGAAGGAAATTGTTAAAAAAATATCATGTGTTCATACATCATAAAAAACTTACCTGATTTTAAGTTTAATGTATAATTATATTTTTATTTGTTTATTTTTTTAATTTTCTCTTTAGAAATAGAATTTTTGACATTCAATATTGTCCAATTAAAGAAATATGACAATTTCAAATTATATATGAAAATGTTAAATATAATATTTTACTTTTCGGATATTTTCAGTAATTTTTAAAAAAATTCTGCTTTCTATTCATATATTAGTAAGATTATAATAAAAAAGTTATTCCATTGCACAGTTTGCAAAGCCTTTTTATTGAACCGTTTTCTTAAGCATTTACGAACTTAATTTTTATTTTATTGCATTTATGATTCTAAATTTTCCTTTACTAATTAAATATTTTTCTGTATGATTCTAAATAGATGAATTTTTTTTGTATTTTTACTGATTATAGTGTTAATTACACATATCCAGAATATTGTATATTGTTTTTCCATAAAATGTTCACTTTCTGAGCTGTTCTGCTCATGACAAACAGTTTACTCCTACTGATTTGTGTTCCTTAAGGAAATCACTTTTCTCTTTAATTCTGATATTGATGCTTTGCTGGATATGTGCTATACCTCAGATTAATTATGAAGCATACTTTTTCAAAAAAAGGGATGCAATTATTTTTCCATTATTTTAAAACAGTTTGAAGTTAAACTTCAAATTTTGAATTTCAAAATTTAGCATTTTGTGTGGAAAGCTCACAACTTATTTTTTCTATAAGTAATCACTGAGAAGAACGCATTTTCCCCAAGATGTTTACATAAATTATTTCAAAACTGTCACAATCAAACCTACACTGCTGGCCACACAAAATGCAACACCCAGAAGGTCCAGAGATATCACAGCGAAACTTATTTGGCAGATAACATGTTGTACAAAGATCAAACGATTAAAATTACAGCCTCTTGTGAAGTGAGGATGATGACAAAATCAGTAATTAGTGTAGCCGCCATTGTTGACTATAACCGCTGCCACACGCCTTGGCATAGAATCAAAGAGGCTTTGGATGTATCCTTGGAGTACAGCAGTCCATGCGGCTTCCACATATTGCCAAAGTTGATCTGGTGTAGCAGCGGGTTGTGTAACCGGGCCAGTCGTTGTGCAAGCTTGGGCCACACATTTTTGATTGGAGATAGATCGGGAGAACAAGCAGGCCAATTAAGTTATTCAATCTGATGGGTAAAGAAGAACTCTTGAACATTGCGTGCCACGTGTGGTCACGCATTATACTGTTGGAATATGGCTGATGGGAAGCGTTGAAGGTAAGGGAGGACCACGGGTTCCAACACCTCAGAGATGTAGCACTGGCTGTTCATTGTACCGGTAATGCGTACTAGAGCGGTGCGGGAGTGAAATCCAATACCACCCCAAACCATGATACTGGGTGCAGGACCAGTGTGGTGATGCATAACGCAACAGTTCAGCAGCCTCTCACCCCGGTGTCTCGAAACTCGAATCCGACCATCGTGATGTTGCAGGCAGAAGCGGTATTCGTCAGTAAACACAATGTCGTTCCATTCCGTTGTCCATGTCCGCCGTTCATCACCCCATTAGCCGCGCAAACACCTGTGGTTTCGAGTCAAGGGTAAACGAAGCAATGGACGCCTTGAGGACATTCCACTCTGCTGCAAACGGTGTCGAATGGTACAAGCGGACACCGAATCATGCATAGCAGACTGAATCTGGTGTGCTATGGTTCGTGATGTGGCTGCGCGATCTATCACTGCCATGCGCACAATCTGTCTGTTATCACGGGCAGTGATGCAACGAGGTAGGTGCAATCAGCCCCGTGGATCCGTCGTTCCCTCCTGCATCCAGCGATCACAGATCTGCATCACAGTTGCTTGATTTCGTCCAACACGTTGACCGATTTCTCTGAAGGATAATCCGCAATCCTTATAGGCTGCTATACTTCCTCGGTCGAATTCAAAAACTTGGTCAAAAGACGCTCAATGTCTTACACGAGGCATAGGTAAGCAGCTTACGCAAAAAAACGCATGAAAAAACAATTACCGTACTTCAAATTGCTAATTTGTTCTCTCCTTATGTAGCGCTTGCGAGTGGCGCTACGGTCGCCCGTGATGTGTGTCTGCGCTGCAATGCTAATGATTTGCATAGCTCATCGTCGCAAACGCATATTAAATTCATATGGTTTGCATGCTTCTTTCAGGGTGTTGCATTTTGTGTGGCCAGCAGTGTATTTACAAAGATTATATTAACATTTTATTAAGAATACATTTCTCAGAATAATTTACTGATGTAGTAATTATTGAAATTTAACTGTGTATTCTCGTATTCTGTGGCCCAAGCAGTAATAATATATATTTACAAAACTACAATTTGTAACATGGACTCAAATGATAACATTTTAAAACACTATTGGCAAAATAAGACTAGCTTTCAAAAATTTTAGCTTGAGAAAATTGAATACTACCAACAATTTTGTTGCTCAGTTCAGCATTGGGAAATCAAAGAGTATAGGAGAAAATGTGATTAAAACTAAGTTCAATTTTAAAAAGAAGTGGTTGAATATTTTCTACGTTAAAAATAAAGGTATAAATTATGCATTTGATGTAGTATTAAATTTAGATAAACTTTCTCATTTGAATGATCTCGGTTTAAATTATTGGTGAATTGAAATTAGTTCATATTAATATTTTATAATTATTATAGAGGTTACCTCAATGTTTATTACACACCTAAAATAGTATCACATCTTGTTTCATGTTTAACAGGTAGTCACTTTACATTTTAAAATTCTGTTGAAGATTTCACTAAAGTAAATTATTCTCATAGTAAAAGACATTTATTTCTAAAAATTGTTGTAAATCTCCATGATTTTTATTTTTTCTCTTTTATTCATATCTTGTGTCTTCAATTGGAATTAGGACTCGTGTGGTGACCGGGAATGACAGAATAATCCCATTGTAGCTCACGCATGTCGTAAGGGACGACTAAAATGGTACCCAGTGTATGGAAGTATAGCGGGGCACCCTGTCATTTGGGATCTCAGGGACTTGCCTTCTTCAGGTAAGTACGGGCATCATGACCCCAGGTACCCTAATGATCTTTTTCTTTCCAATGAGTTTTACTGTCTTTGGTAAACATGGGTTACGCTCTCCCGGGATACCCTAGCGATCTTTCTCTATTTTCGACCCTCCTTGTTAACCAATTTTTGTCTTTTTCTATTCTTTCACGTCTAGACCACGGTTAAATCTTGTTTGGCGCAGCATAGCCACATCTGGCTCTTGTGCCAGTAAATTTTACATTAACTCACTCATTCACTCAATTGGAATTAGAAAAAATCTTAAGTAGAAAATTTACTGTTTTGCATTCCTGGATTATGTATTAAAAATTCATGAATTTTTTTAATTGATTTGAATGAAAGGATTTTTTTTACAACATAGGACATAATTATATAATATTTTTAAAATTTTCAATTGGTTATTAAATGTAAAATATCTTAATGCTGCCATATGTATATTCCTTAATTTTTATTAATATTGTATATATAGAACAACCGTTAATTTAATTTGTTTATTAAGGATTAAAAACTTACAGAAATGTTTGTATTACCAGAGTATATATTGGTAATTAATTCATTTTTGTAAAATATTGATTGTATTGAAAGAAACGTTTTTTTACTACTAAAAATATAATTTTATTTTTAAAAATTTTCAATTGATGTTTAAGTATAAAATATTTTAATACTGCCATACATATATATATATTACGTTATTTGTATTAATATTGTATGAATGAAATCATCAGTTTAATTTTTAAAAAAGATGAACCAGCTCAAGCTATTCGAAAGCCAATATTCATAAAAAAAAAAAGAGATGTTATCTGTTTGGTAGGATTTCAAGGAAATTATTTTGTTTAAGCTTCTATCGGGCAACACAATAATCAATTCTGAAGTGTACTGTCATCAGAGCTGGACAACTTGAATGATTCTCCTAAACAGAAAAGCCCAGAATCGATTAATAGAAAAGATGTATCAAGATAATGCGAGACCTCAAACAAGTTTAACTCGCCAAAAGCTTTTACAGCTTGGATTGGATGTTATGCTACACCACCATATTCTTCAGATCTGGCACCTTCTGATTATTATTTGTTCCGGTCTCTACGAAAAGATTTAGAGGATAAAACCGTCACCTGAATCATATTTTATCAGCAAAAAACAAAAATTTTGCGAGCATGGAATCTTGCTTTTGCCTGAAAGATGAAAAAATGTATTGGACCAGATTGGACAATGTATAATTCAAATAAATTATTTATTCACTATAAGAAAATCGTCTATTATTTTCCTAAAAAAACGAAATTACTTTCCAAGCATTCTAATAATTTGCTTTTAGTACCTTAAATATGTAAGACTGAGTGAAGATTATGATTCGCGAATACTTTCTATCTCTATTAAAGATGACAGTTTTCAATCGGAAAAAAAGAATAATTTAATGCGCACACTGTCTCTGATTTCCAAAAGGGGAGAGTTTTCATAACGTGACACTTCTATGTCTTTCCATTCCAATGAAATAAAAAATAGAACGTATGGAAAATCTTGAATTCCGTTGCTGAGTCCTGTATTGCTATTTACTTGTGAGTTTTAGACTATCGAAGGAAATGAACTGAAACAAAAGGGAGTAATGCATACTCTGCGAATTAATCAACGGAAGAGGACTTGGAAAGAATGAATTGTCCTTACCCGCCGTATAGGCGGGGCTGATGCACATTAAATCTGTCAAGGTCCAAAGTCCTCCCATTGGCGTGGTGTGGAAGTTAGGAGAGGGGTTGCCGACTCGGGTATATTCGTTGTCACTTGACAGAGGTTCAAAATTACGAGGTGCGTCGCCAATAGCTCTCGTGTTCCTTCCAGTGGGACGTTAATAAAACCAAACCTAAACGATCCTTTACAAGTGGCCAGTATTTTGTTTGTCTCTTCTGAATTATAATAAAAAAAGTTTTGAAAGATTAGGATGCGTCAATCATCCTAACCTTTCCAGGGCGTGAAACCGTCACTTAGAAATCCGTTGCGCTCTTCCAACAAAACTGTCTTTGATTTGCAACTGTTATGTGGAACGTTAATCAACTTTTAGCCCAACATAGAGCGTATGCCAAAGCGTACATAGATGACATAGTAATATTTTCATGTAACTAGAAAGATCATTTAAGAAGCTATTTTATGTAGCTTAAATAAAGCTAATTTTACCTTCAATTTTCAAAAGTGCAGTTTTGGTGAACCTCAAGTGAAACTTCTCTGACATGTTGTAGGTTCTGGCAACCATTCACCTGATCCAGAAAAAGTACTTGCAATCAAGAATCTTTAACCTCCCAAGACTAAGAAAAATGTAAGAAGTCTCCTAGGCCATCTGTCATACTGCCAAAATTTGCTGAAATATCGCATCCTTTGATAGAACTTTCAAAAAATAATGCTCCTTGTGATATCAACTGGACAAAAATGCATCAGGACTCCTTTGGGATATATAAGAAAGCTATTTGAGAAACTCCCGATTGCATTGCAACAAATATCGAAGCCCCATTTACCATCTTCACAGACACTTCTATATATGCAGTAGGCGCCTGTCTTGCTCAAGTTGATGAAAATATAAATCAAAGCCTGTTGTAATCGCAAGTAAAAATTTATCGAATTCCCAAGCAAAAAACGGTTCCATAGAAAAAGAAACTTACGTCATCATCTTTGCGTTGAGAAAATTTGAAACTTATAATTACGGATCACAAGTTCCAATAGTTAGTGATCACAACCCCTTAATTTAACTGAAGTAATGTTTACCCCAAAGGGCTCGTCTCCAGAGAAAGTCTCTAGCTTTGGAAAGATTCAACGTCAGTGTCAGTTATCGGCGTGATAAAATTCACTTGAACGTTGATGCACTGATTCGATTGCCTGCAACTCCTTGGACATATACCTTAACCACATTGAATTCATTTCCTGAACATTTAAAAAGTATTCAATATTTCTTTGTACTTGAATTTATGTATTATTAATGTTTTTCTTCTTTAGATGCAGTTTTTGCGAATTCTTCAGTACATGTAACTTCTTTTTGTGTGTGCATGTGATACCCATTTGAAAGGGGAGGTGAGAGGCACTGGCCACCTCTAGTGGTGACAAGTTCGCTGGAGCCTGCCTGAGAAACGGGGGAGGTGAGAGGCACTGGCCACCTGTAGTGGTGACAAGTTCGCTGGCGCCTGCCTGAGAAACGACGTAATCCCAGAAGGCGAAACATGCCCTGATGAGCGTTAAGCTCGTTGAAGGATTAAAGTCCGTTTTATGTTGAATTTTCTATGTTTTGTGTGTTTCATAGTTTTTTCAGAAAGCTTCAAATGTCCAGCTTATTATCAAGGGAAGTATAACTTTAGCATTAGAGTTCGGAAGTTAACTAAGTTTATGATAGCATCCAATTACTTATGCATTTGAAATTTAATCGTAATTTCACGCTGGTTATTTTACCCAACGATAAATCACGTTTCAATTCTGGGGAGGAGTTGTAACATTGGGCTATTCGCGGTTTCTCTTCACAAACCTTGGGGACTTTTTATTAAGATTGATTGCTTTTGCTAAACAACCTTTGCCCAACCAAAAATGAAACTTGAATATGTAGATAGAAAGCAGGTAGAAATGAAGTGAAGCGGGAGAGTTAGTAAATATATAAACTCCGACTGAAAGTCGAGATAGTGATTCTGAAGGAGAAGTGGAAAGAGGCTGAAGGAGAAGTGGAAAGAGACTGAAGGAGAAGGAAAGAGAGGTTGAAGGAGGAGTTGAAAAGAGAGGTTGAAATAGGCGATTGGATTAAAGGTGTAGAGAGGGCTACATTTGGTTCCTGAGTCTGAGTTGCATTCGAGGAAGGCTTAGTGGTAAGAGTCTGCTAGATTATTATTGGTGGGTTGAATTAGGTTAGTAGAATCCTTCCCCGGGAGAGCAGAAATAATTGTTGTTATATTAATTGGAAATTAATAAATTCCGTAAATATTGTTCTAGTGTCTCTTTGATTGACGTATTGTGTCTTAGTGTTTTATCATTGAATTTAGCTATGACACATGAGGCAGCCCTGAACGGGTAGGCGTTACAGTGGTGAAGAGTTCGCCGGCGCCTGACTGAGAAACGACGTAACCCCGGAAGCGGAAAAAGCCCTGATGAGCGTTAAGCTCGCTAAAGCATTAAGTCCGTTTTATGTTGAATTTTTTATGTTTTGTGTGCTTCATATTTGTTATGTGTCGTCCAGTAATAGTAATAAAAATGATTAGAAATGAATGCTCGTAATTAGATGACACCATAAAAGAATGCTCGTTGATAATATATATATATACATATTACATAATTAACACAAATTGTACATTTTTTCGAATTAATGAAAAACTAATGAATAGATTTTAAGTTAATTTAGTATAAATATTCATTCATAGTATAGAAAGTGATGGAAAATTCTAAACACATTTCTTCTAATTATAATTATGAGTAACGCTTTCAATGCAGGGATGCCCAAAATCAACGTTGTGATATCAAACTGAAAATATGCTCAATTTGGCGTATGGTATTCCCTTACAGCCACAAAAGTCACAAAATGTGATGACATAAGGCGCAGGAAGTAAATCATGGTTCAGGAAGGTCTTCATGGCAATCAATCCCACTCCTGATCAAGGCATTTTTATTTCCTGGTTAAAATTGATGGTTTTTTGAGAGATATAGCGACATGAAATTGCGGTCCGGACATAATCAATGACTTTTCGTTCTGAACATTTATCTGATAAATCTACGAAGCGAATTATCTTAAATTACCATTTACTCGTCGCCCACATCGATAAGTCCTATGCGGAAAAGCGTTGTCTTCAATTAATAGGTACTCAGGAGCAACAGCGCATATGAAAAGACGTAAGGTTCTACTACCTCCTCTGTGTATAGCATAGCTGCAGTGAATCATTGTCAAAAACATTCTGAGGTTTTTGGATGTCACAAATAACGCCTTCTATATAACATTGCAACTCAACCACCATAATAAACATTTTGCTTGGTAGGGGAGGGATAGTATCGTGTTCCACATAAAAGTACTTGGAGAATCTCCATCAACTTCAAGAAGCACGGATCTTCATTGAAGTCTGGTAGAGGGCACATCTAGTCTTCCCCCGTACTAAACGTAATTTCTAATATCCCTCTCTTAAAATACCTTCATGAAACTGATGACAGTAAATCTCGAAATCCAGTGGCAGTATACAGCTCACGTATTAGCTAAGCGGCTGTTGCAGAGTCCTGCGTCGCCGCACTGAATGCGCTCAGTAAGGATTTACTATCGTTGTTGCGGATCTTGATCGAGTTTCTTTCGTCCTTTTCGAAATGGATCCTCTGAACGAAAACTCTTAACCCAAATTGCAGACGACACTCGTCGTTACACTGAATTCTGTGGCCTCCTGAGCTTGTGATTGGCCAACTCGTTTCTAATGACAATTATGTATGTCCTTCCGTCACCCATGTTTCGTGAATAGTAATTGTACCTGATACCTTATTAGATTTACCCAACTCTTGCGAAAAAAAGGCGAATATCAAGTAGGGAAGATTGTACGTGTATGTATATATATATATATATATATATATATATATACATATTTTTCCATATAATAAAAAATGTGTGAAAAATCGACAACGTCTTTAATATATCTCATAACTATTATATTTTAATATAAAACGCATTATTAAATACTATTTCTAATCGTACAATTAAATGTAATATTTCTGAAAATATAAATATGTAAACAACTCT
>BMAW01041786.1:0-28559 GCA_019974015.1 Nephila pilipes | reverse complement strand
TGAACCCTCACGTGTCCTTAACTAACGATTACCAGATATATATACTTATCTAAATAGACCCAAATAGAGATCGAATCCGTCTTCCACTTTCTCTGGTACTCATCGAGCCTTCAATCTATTATTGGAGTCCATGGTAACTAGTGGTGATGGTCGCAAACTCGGGCCGGCATTGTTTCTGTAAAGTCATAGGTTCAAGCCCTGATGCCGCTAAAGATCCACCATGTAGCGGGGATGATGTACGTTAAATCTGTGAAGGCTCCAAGTTATCCCATAGGTGTGGTCTGGAGGTTTGGAGAGGGTCAGGTTAGATGTTGTCCTAGTCATTTGGCCGAGGATTAGAATTGAGAGATCAGCCACCAATATCCTTCGAGTTGTTTCTAAACGAAGTATAAAATCAAACAATCAATCAGTCAAACCAATTTATTATTGTTGCTGAAGACTCATCATTCTATACCTTCCTATTGGGAGATAATAGCCCTTGTTGTTCTATATCCCACAAAACCAGCCAATCAATCATTCAACCTCTCTTCAATTGATTCTTTTTTTTTCTCTTTTTTATTATGTACACCTTATTTTTTTGCAATTGTGTTTTTCATATCTTATGAATTGAGGTATTAGATTCAAGAACACAAGGTCTTATAAATATTCACAAAGTCAATTATACGAAAGTGGGCTTCCCGCTTTCTGCACCCTTTGTTGAGATACTTAGATTAAAATTGATTTCTTCAGTTTTCTTTTTTATTATTATCATACATATTGATTTTGAATTGCTGAAAATTTTATAAAACATTTCACAGAATAATATTTACTAGTTTCGGATAAAACTATAAATAATAATTATTACAGAATAATAGTAGAAATAATAAATAGAAATAATAGAAATAAAATAGAAATAATAATTACTAGTTTCGGATTACTATTCTCCCTTAACATTCGTATTTTATAGGCTGTTCTATTCCAAAATAAAACTCACCTTTAATATTAAATATGTATAAGAGATAAAATCACATTCAATGCTTAATTTCAGAGTTTGAGTAAAACCGAATAAAATGTGGAATTTATTTTAATGATAAAGGAAAATGTAAACAGCAAAATATTCATTTATTTGCCAAAGGGAGATAATGTCCACCTTAATGTTATTAAAATTAATGATAATTTGATTAAATGCAACTTTTCATATGTTAACTATCAATGTCTTATTACTGAGTGTTTCTTATGAAATTATTAACATTCACTTTTAAAGTTTTATTTTTATTGGATATTAGAACATTCACGTTTTCTACGATAGTTGTATACACTGTATAAATTTTTAAATGTGTGTGCCTAAAACTCACTTTTAAAACTCCCATTTGAAACTTTTGCTGTTTTGTTTCTTATAAATGAATAACAATCGTGTTAAATTTGTACTTCAAAAATATTTAAAAATCCTTTAAATACTCTCAATTTCAAATAATTTCCATAAAGGGGATTATAGTTTTTGTTGCTTTATATCCAATAAAAACAAACAATCAATCAATGTGAATAACATCCATGTAACTTAACGTATACTTTTTAAAATAATTTCCTCCCTTTGCATGATAACAAATAATAACAATATTAACAAAATGTCATTTCTTTACTGATTTTAAAGGATGTTTTGCAGATTACATTTAATGAAAATTTCAGCAATAAAATTACGATGTGATAGTGTTGCCATAATTTTGAGATGTATCAAACTTCAAAATATCAGATAGAATTATATGGAAAAAAGTTTAGTTTAAATTAAGATGACTGCAACTGAAATTCAAATTATAGAATAGAATTTAATGACAAGGAAGGAATTTTGAAGAATAGCTTGAGAACGTGACAAAAAGAATTTTCTCACTCTATTTTGAAATTCTCCTCCTCGAAATTTTATCCGTGCGTCGGAATATGAAGCAGAGAACACTCTTATGCTTTGAATTCTCAACGACCAGGAAGGCATTGTAAAAATAATACTTTTCTTCATTCTTGGTAGGAGTATTTTCACGAAAATAGACGCCCTAAGGCACGCGTTACTATAATCCAAATAATCCAATATTTTGCTCTATACTTTTTTTTTAAAAAAATCTTGAAATAGAATACATAAATGTAAAACGACATTTGTACTTTTGAAAGCAATATTTACTTTTTGCGTTAATTGTTTTGAGGACGTAAACACAGTATAAACAAAATTAAACTTTTAATTTCATTCTAAATTTTAAATATAAAGTGTTTCATGTTCCTTTATTAGCAAAGGTTTTGTTTGAAATTACTTCAATTCAATTACTATTCTTATTTAAGAAGATTTCTTATTAAGATATATTTTACATTGAAATAAAAGTTTATTTTGTATAGATTGTTATTTTTACTTTCACTACGTAATCTCACTTTAGATTTCTTATAGTTTGAAAAATTGCTTATTTAAAAAAAAAACTCACAATTGATTGTCGTTTCAGAGTGCGTTAACTTCGTATACCATCTAGTAATTTGCATAATACTAGTTAACAATGATACGCAGAAAACGGAAAGCAAACAGTAAAAATATAATACGTTAAAAATCAAGCAGAGAAAAGTTGTTATAAATTAGGAACGCGTAAAATTGTTTGATAATATTAAATGATAATGTATTTCAATACAAAAGTAGACGCTTTTGTGTTTCAAAGACAAATGGTTCTGAGGCTTATAATCCCAATTCCTCATTGCGAGCTATCGAAGTGTATATTAAAAATTACTTTTATTTACAGAATTCTCGATTTGTGAATCAAAAAATTATTAAATTTAGAAAAAAGGTAATAATTTGTATACTGTATTTGTATTTCCATTTTCAAACTATAATTGTGTATTTATTTTTATGTATTTGTAATTCATTCACATGTAAATTCATTTCTTTTTAATATTACTATTTATTTTACTTTCATAATTATTGCTATTTCTTTTACTTTCATGATTATTCCTATTACTCTTATTTTGTTTTCCTGCTTTGTGAATTTATTAATTATTACATTCTTCGAATTCCTAATGTATTTTTATTTTTAACAAGCAGAGTATTCTAAAATACAAAAACTATGCCAATGTTCACAACGAAAAGAATAAAAACCGACGATTCTACCATAAAAATCAATTATTAAATGAAATATTGAAATAAAAGCAAACGATAAATTATTAATGTAGACAGTAAAATTCTGTTCAGATATTAAAATAGAAGCAGACGATAAAATATTGAATTAAATAATCTTATTAGTGTAAATATACATTAAGTAAACTAAACACAAGTATTAAAATTATGTCTATCTTATTAAACTAACATATTCATTAATATTCTTCAGACAGCCTTAAAGAATTTCAAACTAGGTACTTCAATTTACTTTGAAAATAGCTAAATTTCCCCCTATTCTACTTTTAATTTGAAGAATCTCTAAGAATTGGCAAATTACAAGTTCACTTTCATACCAAACAATGTTTCTATAATTGAAGATTCTTCACAACTCATTTCATGTCTCCATTTCATTTACTTAATGATAAATGAATGATTAATATTTATACTTGTTATATTAAGGCTCCCGTCTACCGGCCATTTTTATTTCGTGGACGCAATTTTAATCCTATGGAATTTTGACTTTAATTCTCACATCTTTACTATTTGATCTATTTGAATGCAATAAAGTGCATTTGAAAGAGCAAAAAATAATCAATGCTTCTGTGGAATTACTTTTTTCCTAAGATTTTTAAAAATATTTTTATTTTTATTTTTATTATTCGTTTTTGAGTTTTCCGGTCTTTAAAGAATATTTTCAAATATTTTTAAAAATCGGAGGAAAAAAGTAATTCCACAGAAGCATTCATTATTTTTTGCTCTTTCGGATGTATTTTATTGTATTCAAATAGGTCGAATAGTAAAGAGGTGAGAATTAAAGTCGAAATTCCGTAGGATTAACATTACGCCTGCGAAATCAAAATGTCGGGTAGACGCGAGCCTTAACTAACATCAATGCTTATAATTACATGAAAATTTAAGAAAAATTATAATTAATATTAAATCTTAATAACTATACACTGTACTTGTGCAAAATCCTGTCTACAAAGGAAACAGACGCAATTTTCCGTCGATTAGGTAATTACTTCTCTTACGTAGTAGTTCAAGCATTGATTACAACTCCTTTGCTTATCTGTTTTAATGTATAATGACATATCGCGTTCTCTCTTTTACTCTCTTTGTACATTCTTTTTTATACCAGCTATAAAAATACTCTGTTGCCTTCAAGTCTGTAGAAGACAGGTCCCTAGTTTTTAATATTTTTTTCAAAATAGTGATGTGGAAAAGCAGAGGAATAGCAAATAGTGGTAATAGCTGAATGAGATTTTAATATTAAGGTAAGAATTAAACCAAATTACATAAAATCACGTGATAAATAATGACAATGAAAAACTATGTTTGATTTTACATTTCTTGTTATAAGTGGAATATTGCATTTTATAGCGACATTTTTAAGGTCTGGTAAAAATAGTTGGGGAGATTTTACTCAATTGCATTATATTAGACTAGAAGAAGCCATAATTTGATTTTAGTTTGCGTAGGTTTTTTCGAAGACTAGTTGTGTGGCTTTAATGCAAATAAAATGTATGGATGAAATCAAAGGAATTAGTATTACTCAATGTTCAAAAGTAATTACT
The DNA here is from genome assembly GCA_019974015.1 of Nephila pilipes. NCBI lineage: Eukaryota > Metazoa > Arthropoda > Arachnida > Araneae > Nephilidae > Nephila > Nephila pilipes. The sequence goes on along the minus strand of BMAW01041786.1, from coordinate 23,888 downwards.
TTATATCATTCCTATTAACAATGTTATTAGTACACTTAAAGTAATCAATGTTCAAAAGCTGTGATTTTATTTCATTTCTTGTTGATTGAGAAACTTAACAATGTTATTCTAAAGCATAAGAAATTGTATTGATACTTTCAAACAATTTTGTGTAGGGGATCTCTAAAAACTTGATGTACTTGTACAATTCTGACCATCTCAGCAGTTAACTGCCGAAAGCTTGTATGATGACTTGTTTGACAGTTCTCCCCACCTCAGATCTTTTAAAACAGACCAGTGATCCATTTTAATAAATTTAAGTTTTGAAAAACTCTCGTGGGATAACGAGAGGATTCATTTCTAATGTGCTGAATTTTTGAGAATTGTATAAACCAAAATATAAAATGTACTATTTCAATTATGCATAGATATTCAAAATAACATCATCGGTTAAATTCAATATTTGTAACATAATTCACTCACGAATGCGGATTCAGGTGCTGAGTTGTCATGATCAAGAGCTCGCGTTGTGTCAGTCAAGCCATAGAGTCGAATTCTGTCTCCTCTAAAGTATAGACATGTGATGGAGATGCTGAATGTTAAATTTGCCAGACACAAAATCCTCAATTGGAGAAATCCTGAATTTAGAAGACGCGAATACCACGTCAGATGTCAAACTTGTCACTTTGATTAAAAATTACGAGGTTTATCACCAATTTTTCTAGTGTCACTTCGTAATCCACCGTTTATAAAAGATCAATCAGTCATAGATAAGGTGTATAATTTTTGTATGAAAGGACGATTTGGTTCTCAGTATTCAGTTTCAGGTATATCATTCTTGGTATATCATTCTCAGGTATATAGATCGAAAATCTTGAGAATAAACAAGAATCTTAAATATTGGATGTAGTATGAATTTGAAAAGCGAGTTTTGTGAAACATCTATGGCGATAGTGATGTGATAGTGATAGTGAAGTTTATTGGCGCAAGAGCCAGATGTGGCTATACTGCGCCAAACAAGGTAAATCTGTGATCTAGACGTTAAGACAATGAAAAAAGATTGGTCGACAAGAAGGGTCGAGTCAGAAAGTAAAGTTTATCGGCTCAAGAGCCAGTTATGGCCCTGCTGTGCCAAACAAGATTTGACTGTGGTCTAGACGTGAATATATTGAAAAAAAGACCGAAATTGGTTGACAAGAAGGAGGATCGAAAATAGAAAAGGATCGCTAGGGTAACCCGGGGTTGCGTCATCCGTGTTTACCAAAGACACAAAACCCCATAGGAAAGAAAAAGATCACTAGGGTGCCTCGGGGTCATGATGCCCGTACTTACCTGAAAACGTCTACGGCGAAATAGCATACCAATCAGTACACTACGTTTGCGTTATGTGATATGAATAAGTTCAGAATAATCAAAACGACACAAACTCTGTGAAAAAGGTTGAAGTAAAGTTGAAACTTTCAAGGTGAAAGATTCGGTATGATAAATCATTTATTTGTCACTGCATTCGTTACGAATTTCACCAAAAAAAATTGCTGCAGAAGCATGTAACTCAACCTGCTCTGTTCTCAGAGGGAGGAAATGTATTGAAAAGCTCATGCGAATTTTTGATATCGACATTTTAAAGGTGGCGATTTTGTTATTAGCGATCGAGTGTTGCAGCCCTCCACTGAAGATTAGGCATGAGAATTTTAGCACTGCTAGACGAATATGCATCTCAAACGCAAAATGAACCTGTCGAACAATTAGGAGTATCCCATAACAATTCTAATCACTTACATGCTGTGGGAAAGATTCAGAAGGCAGGAAATTGGATACCACATGCATTTAGCCTCAGGAACAAGGATGAGCGTGTCTTTAAGTGTATGAATCTGCTAAACAGGTAACAAAGAAATTCTTTCTTGTAGAAATGTATTTACAGACATAGAAAAAAAGGGGCTGTTATGACAATCCGAAAGGCAAAAATATTGGGTAAATCTAGGCAATGCAACAACATCAACGTAGAAACGAGGCATTCACTGAAAAATAGCTATCCGAAGCATCTGGTGGAATATGAAGAATGTTCTCTATTACGAACTCTTGGTGCTCTGTATAACTTCTGAAAAATATAGGCAACAATTATTGCGATTTATCAAGGAAATTGGGGGGAAATGTTCATTTACTGGCAAACTTTTGCACACTGTGTTAATGCAAGGCCTCATTTTAAAAAACCAGTCAAGGACACGGCAGTGACTCTTGTCTCTCAAGTTTTGGAACATCTGGCATACAGGAACAACGTAGCCTCTTCAGACTAGCATACGTTTCGTTCGATTCTCAGTGCCTTGTCTTTTGTACACATGTAGTCAATAGATTGGTTGGTTCGACAACAGTGATCAGTAGAAGTACGATGCCAGTAGTGTAGAATGATTCATATTTTTATTCATTCATTGACGCGAACCCCTTTCCGTGCGGTCAGTAGATGAAACACAAGAAAAGCACGAAAATGGAGTTTCGCTTCAAAAGACGAATCGTTCTACATTTCTGGCACCCGTTAACTACTTGACCTACAGCAGAAGGTGTTTCATGATGATAAATAATAGTATGATGAATAAATGTATTATTCTCAATTACACATTCATTTCTCTGAAACATATTTTTTAAAACTTATTACTGCACATAATAACAAAAATATTTTACCGAATGCAAATTCCATTCAATTTGAATTCAGTTGGAAAATATCCTTAAATATACCTTGCATATTTATGATAAAGTTTTATTTGCAAATGCAAATCATAGATATAATTACGAAAACATTCAATTACCATGTTGATTTTAATCTTTTCTTAAAATGTCGTGCTAAATAGAAAGCGTAATAACAAGAAGAAAAGAATGAAGTACCAAAATGAAAATTGCCGTTTTATAAATTAATCACTAAGCACGAATTTCAATTATATTTTTGCTGAAAAAAAATTATTCTGCTGTTCGTGATTCCAAATTTTAATTAAAGCCCTTGGCACTTGATAAAACTCAGTTAATCTTTAAAAAAAAGTTTCTGAGGATTATAACTTTTTCGCCCACATAAATATTTCGCAACTCAAGGATTAGTTGTGTAGAACGTTCATTATCATCACTAAATTAATTTCAAAAGAAAGAAACACTTCTCAAAATTTATAGGGCATCTGATTTCCTTTAGAATCAATAAATAGTATTCCCTCCGGAAATGAAAGTAATGACCAAAAGAACTGGAATATGTTTTAGGAAAATCTTCTTAATATTTTTCGTTAATGAAGAAAATCTCTTCCGTACTTATGTTATCGAGAATTAAAATTCCCCTTTTTTGTTATTTAGGATTAATTTTATTTATGAAAACTTTTAATCCGGTTATCAGCCATATTTTGAAAATCCAGCAATTAATGATCTTCGAGTAATTATTTTATTCATATGTGCATTGATTTTCAAAAATAATCACTTATTTTTATACTGAAGTAATTTATTACTACCGTTAAAATTATGCTTCTAATAAAAAAATGTTGATCAAATATAAACCAATTTTTCTTATAGTGGCAGATGAGTTTTATGCATTTTACCATTATATTAAATAATAATTTGGCGTCATTTTATTCTTTCACTTATAATTTAGTCGTTAGCTCCATAAAACAAAACAGTCCAGTTTAAGATGGCGTTCAAAAATGAAATTGTTCAATTAAAATCAAACACTCGGTTACCTGCTTGTAAGATTTGAGTCTGGTTATTGTGTTTCTCAAATTCATAAGGTATTACATACATCGATTCTTGATAGATGTTCAATTAATTATACTTCTATTAGTCTTTTGAGAAGGCTAAATCGTCTTGTGAATGCTAGAAAGCTGCATACAATTAAAAAGCACTGTCATTCATAGCAATTCCAAATTTATTTTTTGAGTTTCTAGCAATTTCATTATATTTCCTTTCAAAATAGGAACAATTTACACACATAGAAAATATTCGACAAAAGCACCAATTTAAAGTTCGCTCAAACACTGAATTCAGCAGTTCGAATGAAAATATCGCATTAACACAAAACGTCTATGTGCAGTCTCTTTGTACCCCACTGAATAAACCAGAAACTCATTTATATATTCTTAAGAGAATGTTCTAGACGGTTATTCTTTAACCTAAGGACATCAAGAAATGTTGCCAAATTTGACAGCATTCGGAAATTAAATTTGTTGCCAGGGTCACTCCTACCTATCTATATTTACTCTTCTATTTATATTTATATCTTGTCAGTAAAATGTTCATTGTTATTCTTCAAGAAAGACAATAAAATTCAAACTTAAGCGTAACGATATCTATGTAATCTCTAATAAATGCAAAATCATACTTTAAAATACAGATTGTTTGGATAAAATAATTACAAATTTTACATAGAGGCTTCTAAACTGTTTTTTCTAGAGACTTCAACAAATTTAAAGCAAAATGTTTATTTAAATTACAAATCGCTATTTCATATAATTTACAATATGTGGTTAACATATTCACTAGTTCAGAAAAAAGGGCGATTCTTAAATCATAGTATATAAATTATTCATCCTTTACTAAGTGCCGGATGAAAAACCTGTTCTATACTCGGGGCTATTTAAAGCATCAATAATTCAACTAGCAAGTATAAGGCTCCCAAATTATTCCTTTTTTTTTTCTGAAATTCTGATCATTTTCTGTTCTGTACATAATTTTCCTATCCGCCAATTCTTCTCTCTTTTGGACAACTCCTTCATCATCGTCGTTTTTTTATAGAGTGTATTTCAATCAGAGCAAGTGATTAGGTATGCTGATTTCCTTATTAAAGCACAATCTGCAATTGACACATAAATTGGGATTCGAGAGAGAGCGACTTTGTTTATCCTTCATTGAAAAATAAAGTATTTTATTTCGTTCTTATGATGTCTCGTATTTATTAAAAGTTTAATTGAAGGGAACAATTAAAACCACGCACAGATGTGAACGGAACATGAATGGTAAGAAGAAAGTAAAACTCCTTGTGATAGGATAACCGCGTTATTTCAAAGGCATTAATTCACTTGAAATTGAATACAATTTTATAAAAAACCAAGTATGACATGTGGTTATCTTTGACAAATAGGTAATCAAACAAAACTGAAAAGTGCTTCTTTCTGTGGACAGTTACTTAGTCCACCCTAGTTTAATAGGACAAAAAATAATTAGCGTCAATTTTGTTTTTTTCCCACACGAAACAACTGATAAATTACAACCCAATCACTAGGGAATAATTGAAACTTTGAATGTGAATTACCCGAAACAAATTCTTAAGTGTTTAATTTTTGCTTTTAAAAAAAATCAGTCTCGGATCAACAGAAAATAAGTAAATCATCGATCGTATATGAAAACAATAAAGAAACCCAAACATTTACAGGGAATATAAAAAAACGTATGGATGTAGCTCGTTTTTAGGACAAATTAATGACTGTCTTGAATCAAACTTCCCCTGGATGAAACACCTGTACAAAATCTTAGTCGTGGCTGATTATCCCTCTGAACATATTAGATGACTTCTTTGATTAATATGATCCCAAAGGTGATGAATGACAATGAATATGAATTAATTCAAAAACATTAAGAAAACAAGAAATGTAGACATTTCAAACAGTCCGTTACGATTTGAAATTTATTCTTAATGCCTACCCCTTGACCTTTTTTTTTTTTTTTTTTTGGAAGAAATGTTTCATCTCTTGAATAAAAGTGGACAAGATTCTGTTAAAAAATAGAAAATATTATATTAAAAAAGACATTAGAAATTACTTTGTCCACAAATAAGTAAATATTTCATTTCGTGTGTTCTACACGAACATTAAATTTTTGTAACATCGTTGGCAAATTTGTAGATTACATACATATATGTGCATTTTTTGAAATGCATTTCATAAAAGTTAAGTGTTCCTTATCTCATAATAATCAACTATGTACTCTTGTTTTTAGCAAGAGAATGATAAAAAATGTTCCACATGTATTTCTGTAAATCGAAAATTTTCAGTAATCTTTTTCAACTCCCTTGCTTCGGTATTTGGTATTGATACATATTAATTCACTTAAAGTTCAATCACCACATAAAGAGTCTGAATAATCAGACAATAAAAAATCTTTAACCTAATTAAATTATTTCTCTTTCTGCCTCCAAATTTTATTCTTCGTTCTTCTTAATCAACAGGGTATTACGAATGTGGGACACACGAATATATCTTGATTTAAAAAAAAACTATTTATGGTGGCATCACATGTAATCCACAAAATTAACGGAATACTATTTTTATGGAATTATTTTTAAGTATTACATTTTTTATGTTTTTCCTTTTAAAAAGCACGCGTATCACGGTCGTTGAAAAGTGCGTTTTTTTTACCACTATGTCTACTTTAAATGTTATCTGATTTCTTATTGACACGATAAAAATGTTAAAGTTCGTCTTTTTTACATGAAATATAAAAATTGACCACATAATTTTTTTAAGACATAAAAGCCAAAAGTGATACAAACAAGAAAAATATAGGATTATTACATTTTCTTGTGGTTACGTATCGAAAATATATATATTAATTACAGTTGCGCTTGCACATTTGTGCATAATGATTGCATATCTTTCATGGGGCAAAACGTTTATAATCAATTGATGAACTTCAAATAAATGCTCAATTTCTAATATCTTTCTTAAGTTACATTGAGTGTACTAACCTTCCATGTAGAATAAAACATCTCTGTTGCCAGTAAAATGAAACACAATTCAATTCCTTCCTTTTTATCCCAAAAATGCCAATTCACGTCGTAACTTCCAATTTACAGCCTACGTTGATGGAACAATTCCTTTTAGCAAGCTGTTTTATGTTCCTTAAGGCCACGATTTCCAAAGTGGAAGGCGCAAATTATTACCATTGATAGCTTCAAAATTTGTTCATAAAAATTAAATATCTTTCCGTTGAAAATAATCGAAGATATTTTATCAGTTTTGGCATCACATTTTTATGCTATTTGTTTCATCACAAAAACAATACCATAAGCATGTTTTAATGCATTTTTCATCTGTATCAGCTTATTATTTTTAAGAACTATGGATACAATCTTAAGTGGTTACAAAAGTAAATAATAATAAAGCTAGTAATAATGAAGATACCGCAAACGATATTTGTACTGATGGAGTTTTCTTATGCTGCAATGAAGCCCAAATATCGAGCCAACTTAACAGTTGAAAAGAGAGATACCAGTGACATTTTCCACATTGACTAACTTCATGCCGATAAACAAAAGCAATCCTCGTATTAAATATTTATGTGACTGATGTTATTGGTTAAATGATTTTAAAAAGATAATATAAAAATAAATATGGCATATATAAATATATGCTATAACTAAAACTTGCTATTATTCTATTAATTGTACCCTTCAAGTATTTTTTTTTTTGCTAATAAATATAAAGTTCTTTTATTATTTAAAACACACGTTTCATTATATATATATATATATATATATATATAGAAAATAAAAGTTGGAGAAATGTGGAGGAAATATTTCTTTTCCAGGTTTGATTGATTGTTTATTAACGTCACGCCAAGAAACCACATGAAAGTTACTGGCGACGCATCTTGTAATTTTGAGCTTCGGTCAAATGATGTCTAAACTGGCACCTCCCTCTCTCAACTTCCACATCACGCCATTGAAAGGACTTGCATCTTTGACATATCAAATGTGCATCAACCCCGTAATATGGTGAGTCTTTCGTGGTAAAAAGGTTCGAACCAACGATTCGACGCAAACAACGTGGGCCGTGAGTTTGCGACTGTGACATTAGACTACCACGGTCACTCTTTTCGAGGAGGCTTGTCAGTATAAAGGTAGAAAACAATGTGCTTTAAGGTAATAATATTAATATTATTTCATGAAAGGCTTTATGAAGTTTAATGATTAATGAAACATCAAAATCATCTTATTCACAGTTTGATGGAGAAATAGATATGTTCAAATGATAGTTATCACTTTTTCAACCCTATATTATAAAGTAAAATGTGGAAAATAATAAATAATTAAATATGTTAGAGAAAACACGGTAGGAAATTTCATACATCAAGCATTAAAAATTTAAAATAAACATATGATCCAATAAAAAAAAATACTCTCAAAAATGTTCAAGGAAAAATAAATTATGCTTGCAGAACGAAAAAAAGAGAAGAATTTAAGTATCATATAAATATTTCATGTAATTGTTTGAAAAAAAATTCTGAGTCTTCTTCTTTTGGAAATTTTAAATATTTTAAAATTTGTAAATACATGCTTATAAATTTGTTATTTTATCATAAAATTTGATGTTTTCTAACGATAGCGAAATAATCTTCTTTAAAAGATGTAACAACGGAAAAATGTGCTTTAAAAGCATTAGTTTAAATATTTAACTTAATTATACAAGCTCTTTGCTATATTACGTTTTTAATTCATTGATGTAAAAACGTTTCGTAATAATTGGCATACCGAAGAGTGACTAAAACATTTTTATCTGTTTTTATATTTGGGATAAATGCTTTCTTATTTCATATTCCCAGAAAAATATGCGGAAACCAAACAAGAATATTATTCTTTATTGTTTTGTTAATCGATAAATATGAACTCGCTAATCTTTAAAAAAAAAAAACATTTTATATGTATTTTTTAATGTCAATATGTCTAAAACATATATTTTTTAAGCTATTGATAATTTAAATTTTGTCTTAATTTATGTTATATATTTGTAGTAACTTTCTTAATATTCATCAGTTCAAGTTCTTAATTAATTGGAAATTCTTTCAACAACGATGAACTACAATAAAATGCAACGCATAAAAACAAATACAACTCATTCTACTAAGAATATTAACGACTTTACCAGCATTGTAGTGCAAATGTGTCAATAGCAGCTCTTCCTATAAATTCTACCTTCTTCCTATGAAGAAGGCGATCGGATATTGTCTTCTAATTCTCTTCAAGTTGGGACAGCTCAGAGAAAAGAATATGTCACATATATCTTATCTGGGTAGATGAAATCCGAAAGTAAGACATATATGTGCGTGAGTGAGTGAGTGAGTGAGTGAGTGAGTGTTTAGTTTATTTTAGTTTAGTTTTTATTAACGTCGCACTAGAAGCAACACGAGGGCTACTGGCGACGGACCTGGTAATTTTGAACCACGGTCAAGTGACGAGGACGACACCTGAGCAGGCACTCCCCTCTCCTAACATCCACACCACGCCAAGTGAGTGAGTGTGTTCTTTAGAATTGTTCAACAAAATGGCTTTATTTATGAGTTAACTTGATAACTTAAAAGAATATTATTTGAAATTCAGATACACAAAGGAACATTCTTCAAAAGGATGATTTGTTAATGGCACAACAGATTTGAATTAATCAAATGATCCGTCATATACATTGTATTTTTATACTTTCAAAAAAATAGGTTTTTCAAATTTAATTTTAAAAGATAATTTGGAATATCAGGAACATTTTAAAGAGCAAACCTAGTAGAAATCCGTTAATTATAATTCCCTCAGAAATAATAATAAAAAAAAGCATTAATATCAAAATTGACAAGACTCTAAATAAACAACCCGCGTTTCCATTAGTATCAATTTGGATTTTGAGTACACTACTAGATTTTTTTTAAACTTTAAACGCTTTGATTATTTTTTTCCCCTAAAGGAAGTACAAATACACTTGAATATATTGCTCTAGCTCAATCGAACTACTTTACTTGGTATAAGATTTCGGGAATTTATCAAGTAAATCTTTAAATTTTTATTCTTTACTCTTTTATACTAGAATTTAATAAAAAAAATTCTAGTGAAGCAGCTCGAAGATCTATAAATATCTGTCAAAAGAAACAATGGTACCATGGGAAATACAGTTCACAGGAAATGCTTCTTAACAGATATATAAAAGCATGCTTATTACTATGATGAATTCTATAAAACCTATATTTTCAGAATTTTCTTCCTCTAAGTTATTAAAGAAATGTTTGGGTGGAAAGACTCAGAATTCAAATGAATCTTTCAATTCTACGGTTTAGAAATAATGCCAAAACATCTGAATCTTCTAAAGTAATAGTTAATATTGTTGTAAATTATAAACACTTATAGTTATTTAATAATAGAATTGCTTTTGAACTAAACATCATGAAATTTTCAGATTTTAAATTGGGTTCTTTTTCAGTTACTTCCGGTTTTCGGGAAGACAATTTTTGAATAAACATGCAAAAATTAAGCTTTACTGCTTCAACAGATCTAGAATTTCGACATTAAAAGCTCTTAGGGCTTTTAGAACAAGAAATCCAGTCATGCATTAGCATTTTGGGGAAATAGGAGGGCCAGCATATGATAACTACAAATGCGTTTTAAGCGTTAAGTAATTGTATTTTAGGTAAATCTTTAAAAATCAATCTTTGAACTTGACTTTCTCAGCTTCAAATTTTCAAACTTTTCCACAAAATTGAAGAAAAAGTTTTCAGTGTAGTAGAGCTTTAATATTTTACGTGTATGTTATACTCGTTGGTCTTTATTTTGTGAATCTCCATTTTGTTAATGGGTTTATTAAATTTTACTTTTTATCATGATAAATAGAAAAAAAACAATAATAATTTTAAGTTTGCATATTTTTATTTAAAAAATTAATAATTAATAACGAAGACGACTTCTGAACTCGAAACTCTCTATCCAAACATCCTCCCCCTTTCTACAGGAGGATATTGAACCTAGGCAGAATTAACGTGGTTTTGTGATTGTTTATTAACGTTACACTGAGAAGCGACACGAAAACTATTGATGACGGCTCTCGTAATTTTGAACCTCAATCAAATGACGAGGACGACACCTGCGCTGACACCTCCCACACCATTCCAACGGGAAAAACTTGGAACCACGATAGATTTAATGTACATCAGACTCTCTACACGGCGGATCTTTTGCTGCAAGACTGGAATCCACGATTCGACGAAAACAACTCCGGCAGCGGGTCTGTGACTATAGCTCCCTAAACTAAAAACAAAAAGGAGGGAAAATATAAATTGAAAAAATTAGTGGTATGAGATTCAATGTAATGTTACACACAGTTGAGATTTACAGTGTTTCCCAGACTTTTTTTCCCCAGTGATCTGATTAGTTTTAAGATACTTTTTCGTATCCCACAAAACACTTATTATCTTTTTTGAGATTTGTAAGTAAAATAAAGCATTCTTTGGAAGTCTATATATTTCTAATGTATTTTAATAATTACTCTTATAAAAAATATTACAAAAATAATTACAAAAAAGGAGTTATAATTAAATAAAATAATTAATTTGAATTTTGAAGCTCTTTCTTGTTAATTAAAATTATAACACCCCTTCGTTCCGGGCTTTATCTTGGGCCATCATTAATTTCAAATATTAAATACTACGACACAAATAATTACAGAACCACCAAAACAACTTTCACAATTTATTAGTATATATTTACTATGACACTAATAATTATGCTCTCCAGGTTAAGTTTTCTATCACTTTAATTCAACCCACCAATAATAATCTAACAGCCTCTTACCAATATCTTTTATCAACTGCAACTCCGAATCTGGAACAACTGCTAAAAATATTAGAGCGGATGTTTATCCGAGTAATCTATACTCGGACCTCATTACTAATCTGTAATTCCGCCTTCTTCTTATATAGCACTTAGACTTCACCTCCTCTCACTACGACGCCTCTCTGATCCTCCTTCAGATGGAGTTTATATAATTCTCAATTTAACCGCTTCACTTCATTCCTAACTGCCTTACATATTAATGTTCTTCATCACGTTTAATTTTTGGTTGGGCAAAGGTTGTTTAGCGAAAGCAATCAATCTCATTTGAAAGTCCCCAAGGTTAGTGAAGAGAAACCACGAATAGCCCAATGTCACAAAATGTTCACGTTTGTAAGAAAAGACAATAACTTAATTCTCAGATATGGTTCTACTTTCTGGTCATTTTCTGTATTTACTCTTAGAAAAACCAGTGTGGAAAAACTGACTTAAGATTTACAGGTTATGATAAAAAGCATCAGGAATTGAACATTATTTTCAGATAAAACCATGTAATTTCACAACAAGACAATCAAAAATTCAAAACTATATTATATGTCTCTGAGTGATGTTTCACACTACAGTTCAATTACAGATTCGATTTCTGAATCTGTAAATGTCAATGGATTCCTTATCTATTCATAGTTGCTATTGCTTGGTGTAAAATAACCATTAAGGTTAGTTTCCAGGCCTTGTAAAACGTTCCTTCATGAAGCTGAAATCTCATCCGTCATTGAAAGCACATTATATTTATTCTACTATTCCACAAGCTGTATAAAAGCCCTGTAATTATCAACTTCCGCCTGATATGATCACAAATTGAGTTTTTCAGTAGTGTCTACAAACTTCTCTTGAACATTAAAATTAGCAACATTGTTACCTTCTAAAGTGAGATTTGACTTATTAAAAAATGTAACAAAGATAAGCTGCTTCCAATAACCAATCGACATAATGAAAACTGTTTTTAAAATGAATTATTACATTTTTTAGCTGTCGGAGGATGTTATTCTATTTAATGTTTAAACTTTTACCTTCAACTTGATAAGTTTTCTTAAAACATTTATTGCTTATAAATTTGGCTATAATGCCTCTCTGTGAATGCTACATGGTAATCATTGGCAGATCCACCATTTGAGAAACCCTGTACGACATTGAATGATTGGTGTTTTTCTTGAAATTCCTCTCATTCAAACAAACTAAGTTTCTTTTTGAAGGTTTCAGCTATTAATGCATTTGCAGAACTTAAAAATACTCATATTATATTATTATTGTTAAATAAATTTTTAAGAATTAGTGAAACACGTAGATTGTAATGAAATATATATAATTACTTCAGTACCTATCTTTAATCATAGAAATCAAAGATACTTTAATAAATGTTGTAAGAAATAATAAAATATAATGGTTTGAATGCTTTAGTTATAGTAATTATATTAATGTTATAATTTATAAGATAACTAATGGACTTCAAATATAATGCTATACCTACAATTCCATGCAATATCTAATTCTTTTATCCTAGAAATTATTCTGTAAGAAAATTCTCAGTTCAAATCAAAATGTTTTGTTCACTAGTAGCATTATGAAATGAGAATTTATAAAACTCTTCTTAATTCATCAGTTTTGAATTTTCTCAATAAACACTAAGAAATATGTAATTTTTTCTTCGATGAATGCACTTAGATTTAATAGCGTTTAGACTGCAAGAAGCTTGAAGCTTGAAATAAAATACAGAAATAACTAGATTAATTAATCAAAGGTAATTGCTTAATAGGGTTATAAAGTAAATAAAAGAGAAAATACTACAATTTTTTGTATAATAAAACATGTCAAAAAAACCTTATCTTATTAAATTAAGGTTTATTCTCAGATAATGTATTCAGACGAAATTAATTTTAATATTAGAAGCCAAATGGAAAAATTAAAAAGCGAATAATCAAAAAACGTGTTTTACTACAGTTTTTTACATTTAAACTTGTTGCATAAGATAATGCAACAATTATATAAATTTATCTTGACAAATATAAACAAAATTAATTTAATTAATAAATAACAAATTTTATTCAAATAGAAATGATTACATCAAAGTATATTTTTAATTCAATTTCATAAGTTGAAAAATCAATCTTCATCATTTTGATTAAAATTTCAGACTTTATCTACGTTCTTATTTGGAAATTCAATAATTTCAGAGGCATAAAGACTCCTCGGTGCTTAACAAATAACTACAACGTTTATTTAACGTCTCGAGGTTCGTTTTACTCCCACCTTTCACACTGAATACAGGATCGTCTGATGTAATACTCTGGCAACCCCTCTCCTCTATACAAGGAAGGGGTACCATAATTTTCTCTCACCAACAGGCATCAAAAACTACAATAATATTATCCGTTATTTAATTTTAAATGAATTATGATGTGAAACTATTAGAAAGATAATTTAAAAATTACGAATATAATTTAGATTTTACAAAAGTTCTTAATTTAAATATAGTAGCATTTCTGGATGCAATACATTTAAACATTTTAAATTTTCCATTTTTCAATGTTTCATATATATCCATATAGTTTTCATGGAATGAAAAAAAAAGATCTATTCCTTTTTATTTACTAATTTTTAATCTGGATATTATAAAATTAATAAAATTCTGGATAAATTTAATCTGGATTTTATTTATTATCAGGATATCTCTCTATCTTTAATAAATCATTATTTCGAAAAAGTTTGATAGTTTTATTTATATCCAAATACTTATTTTATTTCTTCTCTCTTTTCACATTCGGTCAAATTGCTAGTTAAACTCAATGAGTAGTCAGCTAAAGGATTTTAAAAAATTCATTTATTCTTCGGTAAACATTATGTGTCTATTTCTTAAGAAAAATAATTTTTATTTATTTTTCCCCCTTTCCTTCATTTCGAGAGAAACATAATCCCGAAATAAAGATTCTGCGCCACAATAAAATCTGACAAGAAAAAATTCCAGCGAGAAAAAAGTCGTTCTTTCTCTTAATCACCTAAAACGCGTAAAATAAAAAAAGAATCGCAGTTTTAGAGTGCAGAAAATGTACTACAAAATGGAACTTCCTCTTCCTGAGATTTCGAGAGCTTTCTTTCTCGTAGTACATTTTTTCACACATTGTAAGAAGGGAATTCGAGAAAAAATATCAAGATTTTAACATTCCCAAATGCGATTACGTCTGCTTTCTAGTGCCCTTTACAAGCACGAAAGCCTTGAACGTGCCAGCAAAAAATCTTTTTTCTGTTTTTATAGAATGTGTAGTAATGGCTTCTGAAATTTCACAGGTCGAGTATTTAAAACTCTTTTTTTAATTTGTTGTAACAGTCAATTCAATGTAGAAGGAAAGTAATATAGATTTTGTGACATTTCACAATTTAAGAATATGACACTAATAAAAAGAATCTAGTATTTCTTATATGAATTTTAATTTATATAGTTTTATCTTTTTTATTCATACTGAATTCTAACAAAAAAAGGTTTTTGAATAATCTTGTATCTTCTGAAGTAATATACTCATTCCTTCCTCTGTTTCAAAAGAAAATACAAAAAAAAATTCTTAAAAGTATTTCATAGTTTTTTTTTTTTTCCCATAATCAACAGACAGAATTTATAATATATAAACATGTGGATATAGTCCATATTGACAAGTTTTCACAAGAAAAAATGAGTATATCTTCTATCCCACTTTAAAATTTCCGTGATATGTTTAGTTAATGCTTGGTTTTTAATTACCGAGTTTGATCAAACTTTTACAAAAAGAAACATGTTTGCTAAAAAATTGTCTACATTTTCCCGTCTGTTCATTCCCTTCTTCCTTCATAAGTAATAAGCATGCACCGTGACCTAAATTCAAATAAAGGCTTTAAAACAAAATTATGAATCAAAAATGTAACCATAATCACAGAAAAAAATATATTAGCATATTATTCATTTGAAACATCAAAATAATTCATTAAAAATTAATTTCAAATTGTGATGAAAGAATAAATTTTTATGTTCGATTTTTTTAGAAATTAAAATGGTCATCTTTTAGTTTAGTGTTTTAGGTTCATTAAAATATCCTAAGATCTCATAAATTTTTCCTACCTCAATTTTTCTAATTTTACAAACATTTTGAATGCGTGGGTTCATTTTACGTTCTAGATTTTTAAAACCTCGTTAAATCTCCTTTTACTTCTATTTTAACAATGTATTAAGCTTTTAAATTTTTGACACATTTCTTGCGATATTTATCTAAATATAAACAACATCAAAACAAACGCTTCCGGCAAAAGCAGATCAAAATTCAGGTTAAAGTCTACTTTGGCTAAACCGTACTAATCTGAAAAGACTGCGGCGACCACGCTTAGCAAGTTCGTTAGTGATTCCCCTTACATACGGACAAGGTCCTCGTTTTGGATGAGGCGTGGCCAATTCCTTTGGACCTAAAATTTCCAAAGAGACATTCAGAAATCTACTAAACGTTCCACTGGAACATCGTGTCCAAGGACTTTGCAAAGCTTTTTGAGAGTGCGGCTTGCACCCCAAAATGTGTAGAAAATGGAAATGCGTCAAGCATTTTTTTTTCTTTTTTGTAACTATCGAATTAAGTACTTTAAATTAACTGAAATAAAAATAGTGTAAATAGTTATCTAAGTATCCTACATTTTTCATTCAACGCAACCAAATAACCTTGACACTACAAGACGTTTCTTCAAACCATTTCTTCTAATGTTCCATTCCCTTGTGTCTCTAGCTTTTATTCTGTATAACAGAGACATAACAATGTGTACCTGGCGAGCCTAACGTGAACAACGACATACAATATATAGATCTGTGTGTAACGCGAAACACAGAGGATTGCTCTTGATTTTCTAGTTTATTCAACCTTCAAATTGATTTTATTTTCCAATTTCCTTATTTCCAGTTATTTTCATGCAGATAGCTAATGCGACAAATTGATTGTGGGATCTCTGTCTTTATATTTTTGCAGTGCAAATTTGTACTGAAATAATAAACAAAAAGCACGCTTAGTTGAACTCCCATTATTAACAGATTTTAAACCTAAATCTCAGGTGTTCAAATACTTTTGTAAGTCATTATGTGCATTCTAGATGTACAAATAATGTGACATTGGGTTAATTGCTATTTCCTCTTCGCTAACCTCGGTGACTTTATAATAATTTGTAAATGGCATAAAATTACAATTTCTTTCGAACCAAAATGAAACGCGATTAGTTAAATTAAATGTAGATGGAAATGAAGTGAAGTTATTAAGAGATAATGATAAATAAATTAAACAAAAATGTAGAGGATAACGACCTGCTGATTTATAACTTTATAACTTGAATTGATACGCCTTCATTAGTTTTGTGGATTGAATCGAATTCTAATTAAAAAAAATTAAGATAAGAATCAGCTGTTTGTATGAAGGGACTGAATTAAGTAAGCTAAGAATTTAATAGTTGATCCTTATTAGAATTGATAAGTTAAGTGAGATTCGAAAGAGAGCGACTTTATCTATCTATCAAGGAATTATTAATAAGTTATTTTTGTTTGTTCTTGCATGTCTGCAGTTGGAATTCAGGGGGGAGGAGTTTGATTAATATGTTAGATTGCGGTACGGTGCGTGAACTGAGTTATGAAGAAACAGAGTTACAATATAACATTTGAAACTTAAGCGCCATATCTCGTACCTTGCCTGTAACGCCTAATATTATTAAGTCCTATCTTCAAGAAAGGAGAGTTTGCATGAATATTTTGTAACAATTCTGAAAATTTAAATACCAGATATGATATTAAATAATGAGACTACTGCTGTAAAGTATTTTATTTTGATTTCATGCATATTTATTTATTACCACCTTCAACATACATCTCTTCCATATCCCTACTACGCTCCATGCGAATCTTCCATTGTTCGAAACAGTACTGAAAGTCTTCTCTTGTCAGCTCCTTCAGGACACATACCGCTTTTTCATTCAAAGCTTCAATGGACTCAAATCTTGTTCCTTTTAAAGTAGATTTCACCTTAGGAAACAGATAAAAGTCGCATGGCACAAGATATGGCGAATAAAGTGGATGGTCAATACTGGATTAATGTATTTGGCTAATAATCTCTTGTCAGACTATACGGAATGAGTAGACCTTCCACAATTCGGATCGATTTTTTTTCATTCTTTCACGGAGCTCAGCAGGAACGTGAAGGTAGTAATGTTGATTAATAGTTTGACCTTCAGGAACCAAGCGAAGGCACACAATACTATGAATATCGAAAAAAATACTATCAACATCTCTTTGAATTTTGATTTGAGCGTTTTTGGCTCGCGTTGAAGATGGGATTCAGAGATTGGCTCTCCATATCAGTATCATAAGTAAAGGACACGATTCGTCACACGTTGTCATTCTTTCCAATAAGTTTGGGTCAATTTTGTTGTCATTCAAAGTGTCAGTACAAACATTTTTGCGAGCTTTTTGTTGTTCAAACGTGAGAATTTTAGGCACAATTTTGACACACACTTTTTGCATGTTAAAATTTTTATCTGATATTTGTTATACGAATTTTTTGTCAATTTTTACGGCCTCCACAATCTCACAAATACTTAACCGACGGTTAGATCGAATCAGATTTCCGATTTTTTGGATATTATCAACCGTTTTTGACGTGGAAGGGCGACCCGGAAGTGAAAAATCTTCAACGTCTTCTCGCTCCTCTTGAAAACTCTTACACCATTCAAAAACACGTGAATGCAATAAATATTCATTGTCATACACTTCTTTCTTTCTATAAATTATAAGTTTCAGTAATAGTTTTTCCAAGTTTTCCCGTGAAATTTCCCAATTCATTGCTCTGTTGTTACTCTTATAATTTTTCCTGCGAAACAAAAAATAAATAACTCTAATGCGAATGACGGCTATGGATGTAAAGAATTGTATATAGAGGTGAAAGATACAACATTCGAAAGAGAACACTTCCCTCTAAACAGCTGTTGGTCACTGGCGTTTAGCGCGTAAGTACTACTTCTGTAGCAGCATCAGTCTCGTTATTTAATAGCCACGAGCGTATACGTCTAATTTAAGAGTCTTAAACCATTGTTGTAACTACTTTATGACTACAAGAAACATAATTTGAAAATTCGCCCTAGGCTTTATATTGCCAACTTTTTTTTAAAAAAAAATTCGTTTAAAATGAATAAAAAATATAATTTTAGTGAAAATAAGATATGATGTTTTCAAACGGGATTTTTTTTAATTCACATCCTTCAAATTTCTTCAAACATCAAAGAGAATTGTTAGACCACGAACTTCCTAATGTATAACTTCCTTGATCTCTTTATTACGTGATAACGTAATAAAGAGATCAAGAAAGCTTTCGAGCACCATGATCTCTTTTTCGAAGTCTTTGAAAATACCGATAAGTCAAAGGGGAATTCAGAGTGAGACAAATATCTGCTAGGGAAATATTCATGAAATAAAACAGAAGCGTGGTGGAATAGCTTGTAGTCCTGCAGATCTGATGAGAAGAACACTGGTTCAATGACATTTTCGCTCTCCAAATATTTCTTAGAATATTTCTTAAGAGTTATCAGTAGTATACCAACAAAATCCATTTTGTAGAATCCTGCTTTTTACTAAATTTTACAAACGAACCTTTCTTCCTTCTCATGATAATTTTTATAAGTAATTCTCATGTTTTAATATGACATCTTTTAAAGGTGTAGAAATGTATATTTATCGAATGTAGACAATAGATCGGATTTTTTTCTTACAATTTTGAAAAGTGTTGAAACGAATTGTATATGCCTACAAAGATGTGAGAATTCGCAGCTTACTTTCTGTATACTGTGTACAGACATTTACAAGATAAGTAAATATAACATCAAATCAAAAAGATATTAAAAGGTGTTTGTGAGAACAATAAGTTAATACCTAATGAAAACTTTCACATACAAATAAATTATTAAGACATCGAAACAAGAACTTCAATTTTAGGTCCGGAATATTATTCTATTTTATTTCTTTTATAAACTTCTAGTTATTTAGTTATATAATCTGAGTAACTTATAAATAAAAAATAAAGTTGTGACGTATGGGCTATTCGCGGTTTTCTCTTCACTAATCTTGGGGACTTTATTTAAGATTGATTGCTCTAAATCAAAACTTCTTCCCAACTAAAAATGAAACGTGAGTATTTAAATTAGAGGCAGGTAGAAATAAAGTGAAGTGAGGTAGATAGGAAGTATATAAGCTAAGCTTGAGACACACGATAGAGATCGAGTGACTCTAGCGTTTAACAGTTGTTCTAGATGGGGTCGAGAATTGCTACAAATTATCAATGCCATAGTGGAGCCTAGAAGTCGA
The DNA here is from genome assembly GCA_019974015.1 of Nephila pilipes. Classification (NCBI taxonomy): domain Eukaryota; kingdom Metazoa; phylum Arthropoda; class Arachnida; order Araneae; family Nephilidae; genus Nephila; species Nephila pilipes. The sequence goes on along the minus strand of BMAW01041786.1, from coordinate 3,972 downwards.
GACAGCCTCAACTTCGCCCTGTTGGAAAGACTCTGTTAATTTGCCATCAGTGAGACAAGCGAATATATCTAAGATGATATTTTGGGAGAGTCGGTGTACATTTGTCGTTATAGTACTAAACTGTGAAATAAATATAGTATGTAAGATCTGTCTTACATCTCTTTGAATGATTTATTGATTCTTTAGTGTTAGTATATTTAGTTTAGCTATGGCACAATAGGCGAATAGGAATATAACTTCGTCACAAAGTCTGAAAAATAGTTAAAATTAAAACAAATGTTAAATACGTATCAAATTAACTACTTAAAAAGTAACTAAAAACAATGTCTTTAGTTAAGGATTATTCTAACATAGAGTATATGTTATGTTTTCGAGTTTCTACAAACAGTTATGCTTCTTCATTTAGATTCATTTTTAATAAATACAATATATTTTTAAAAGATTTTTCAGATAATAGATAAAAAAAATGATTCTATTGGAATCAAAATCGTACAGTCATTTTTTTTTCAATTGCGCTTAAGATTTCTTTACAATATAAATATTTAAACACAGTAGATTATTTTACAACGTTTTTCTGAATTTCACTTGGTGTGTGTGTGTGTGTGTGTGTGTGTGTGTGTATCCATCAAATTTTCGATCTTGTTAACAACTCTTCCATCGTTGCTTTGAAATTTTAAATTATCTGTACTGCCCAACAACAATATTTAGACATTATGACAAGTTTTAACTCATATTCTTAAATAATGGTTGTTCAATCACTATGATTTTTGCTGAATGTTAAGTACGCTTCACGAATTAATTGAAATATTCTTGGCAAAATACCAAATAATTCCTGTCTCCAAGAGTGGTTTGACTAAACTGTATTCAAACTTACTATCAAGCATTTTACCTTAGTTAGTTTTAACGTTTGTATGTATGTGTAGTATCAGTGTGTCATCAAATTGCATATTGTTAATTTAACCAACTTCCCATCAAGTTAGAGCTCTGAAATTTTGGGAACCGTTCTTATTTGCCTAACAATGCAATATTTAGATATTTGTGACCAGTTTTAACTAATATTTTAATAATTTTTTTAATAAACTTTGCCACCATATAAAAACGTTGTTTTTAAAAACGTTGGTTTTTATTTCGAATTATTAAATATTTACTCTATGTTGGGGGATATTTAACTATACTCTATTAATAAAATAAATATTGTAGTTCTTTCTACGTAAACTTTTAAATTATATGCATATATCTTACGTTTTTTAATTCTGTGCATGAACTTATTATTTTTAATAATGATTTGATTATTATTTTTAATGATTCTTTATTATTATAATTATTATACTTAGAAGAGCCTAACGCACCTGAAACAAAAGAGTTGGTTCTAGTCTATAATTGTTAAGTTGCACTTCTAACAGTTCTAATAAATTTAAATTATGTGTATAATTTAGTGTGCACATCGATAATTACTTCCAAACTACTTAATATAAAACTTTTGTTTGCACTATATACATTTCTAGAATCTTCTGGTAAGTATTTAGGAACTCAAATTTAATCAAAACAAAGAGAGATGGTTTGAAGTTGCCATTCTTGTCTAGGATATACCAAATGTGTACCAAATAAATGTATGTACCAAATGTTACTGTTCAAATGGTGGCGCTACTATCGATCTATATAAAACACGGTTTCTTCACCTCACCAAATATGGCTCGGCATATTCTTTCAGGCTCCTGTGTATATGTGTGTGTTTGTGTTTTTCACACATTTACAATATTTCTAAAAAAAATTGGAAATGTCAAAAAGTTATATATACATGGAGAAATCTTATAAAATTATAAGTATCTGGAGAAACATGTTATTAATTATCAAAACGCTTCAAATGTTATTAAGTTATTCACAGATATGAATCTTTAATCTGTTTCAAAAATTACAAATTAGAAATCTTTTCTTATGTTTTTATGTTGCATGTGAGCCTCTGATTCCATGGTAGTCTTGTGGTAATGGTTCCGAACTCGCGGCCAGCATTGATTTTATCGAGAAAGGGGTTCGATTCTTGCCACTAAAAACATGTAGTGGGGCTGATGCATATTAAATGTGGTCGTGGCTCCAAATCTTTCAATTGGCGTATTGTGGAAGTTTGAAGATGGAAGTGCTAGCTCAGGTGTTGTACTCGTCTCTTGAATGAAGTTCAAAATGACGAGATCCGTCACCAATAGCCCTCGTGTTGCTTCTCAGTGCGATGTTAGTAAGTAATCACATACCCTGAAACTCCCCATACCAGCAGAGTTTTCTCTTAATTTCTATAACCTTGTATTGAAAACTCCTGAGTAATTTGTTTGAAAAAGATATTTAAAAAGTAAATAAATAATTTTTAAAAAGTAATCATCCTCAAACGATTTCATTGTGAAATATTTTTATTTAAAACGTGTTTCATCTCTCTAAAATATATCTTATTAACTACTTTAAATTTTAAAAATTAGACTTCAAAGCTGGCTAAATAAGCTGACTGCAATTTTTCTCCTAAAACAAACTCCAAATTATTTTTCAACTAAGAACCAGTCATCGAATTACTTAAGAATTAATTAGTGATATTTTAATTCAAATAATAAATACAAATGTAAACGTTTGTGTCCGTCTAGCAAATGTTATATTGCAGAGAGTATTTTTAACAAAAAAAAATCCTTTTGAGAAAAATTAATACAATAGGGACGAATAGCCTTATATAAGTACTAAGTCTCTTTCTGTACACAAGAATAACACCTTTTTACGTTTAGAGTTACTGATTGGATTATGTACTTGTTTGAATAAATTTTGTAATGAACGAAAGATAAATATTAGTAATAATTTTTTGGAATCCAAGCTTTTTATCGTAAATATAGTTTTTATGCGACCATTGTCCTCTTTGATGAATGCTAACAATGAGATGTGTCTTTATATTTTGTTTACTCATTTGCTTAAAGAAAATGAGAAAGTTTTTATAAAATGTATTTTTCATTTTAAACTACTAGTAAGGAACTAATTGAAAATTTGTATTCTTTGCATTTACTTCTCTATCATTCCCAGTTTAAATAAATGCACACATATTTTTAGAAATATATGTTTTAATTATGCTGTTCATATATTGCGAGCAAAAAAAGTTTTAAAATAATCTATGCTCGTTGGTTACGTCAAAAATACAAAAACAAAAAAAACCGCATAACTAGATAAATTGAATAGATCTTTTATGTTCTAAATTCTATACTAGTTAGATATATCTTTTTACTTAACGTTCTTTTTTCTGTTTAATTTTACTTTTATATTAAATGATTATTTAATTTCAAATTGACGTAATAGAAAAATAATATAAGGATTAAATTTAGATGCAATACTATTATTCTTAAGCAGAAATACTTTAACAGATGTGCTGCTTATAAAAATTTCTTTAATTTAATGTAATGATTAATCAAAATACACAATTCAAATACATTCTATTTTAATAATATTAATATTTTTTTTAAATGAAGTAAATCAAACTCTTATATACTAACAATTTGTTTCCATTAGCCTTCTCTGAAATGACAGTCGTATAATACATATACCCAAATGAATTTTTACTTTACCTTCTCTAAAATGAATTACACACACACTTTTATATATATATATGTATGTATGTGTGTGTGTGTGTGTGTGTGTGTGTGTGGCCGTAAACAGCCACCATTAAACACCGCTGACTTGTTAAATGCGACCTTTCAAAATCAATATTCTAACTGGTAATCAAACCAGGTCGAAGTCGTCCAATCTGGTGGACAAGAACCCGTTGAATAAAACCGGTACGCGTCAGCAGAGTGGTGGAGACCGTGGCGCAGAAGACAGCGTTTCGCTCTGGTGTTTTATACCGTTGATTTTATCTGACCATATGTGATTGACGGATATGATCGGTGAGATCAGGCATATCGTCCATATGACGATCCAAACAGAGCAATACGTAAACTGAACCAGCCACAACGC
>BMAW01041778.1:0-10059 GCA_019974015.1 Nephila pilipes | reverse complement strand
GTATGATTTGACGAAAATTTGTCAACAAATCAAAAGAAGAAAACTTTTTTCGATCGTGATATTATTTTTATTATCTACAAATTTTCAAAGCTCTACGACAAATGTATTCAAAGTTATGATAACTTTTATGTTCGTTGTATTCACATTCTGAAGTTAGTCATACTCTATCAGACGAATCTTTGTTCTCTTGTCTATTCTAACAGAGTCAAGCTGTTTTAAAATTATATGTAGAGATTGAATTCCTTTATCATTGCTTGTTTATATCTGCCGATATATTCCACGCTTGTTCTTTTGATTTTATTATTTTTTTTTTCAATACATGATTTTGAAACATTATTTAGTTTCGGTTTTATAAATCAATCTTTTCAAAGATAAATTGCGCCTTTTCTATTTACTTTTATATATTGTTACAAATTTGCAAATATTACTTGTATTTGTCTTAAAATATCTCGGACAAATCGGAAATACTCAGATTTTTGGCAAAATCGCTTATATTTAGGCGTATTCCATTTTTAAAAAAGGTATTTAGCGGCGACCTTTTGGCGGGATTCTTGGTGGCAAACACTTGGCAACATTTGGCGAAAAATAGATATTTCTGGAAAATTCCATCATCGAAGCTCTAGGACCAGCGAGATAGCCTAGAACGCCAATATTAAGCGAGATAGCCTAGAACCTTCTAGAACCTTGATGACACTCTTAAATTTTCACGCCAAGTCAGGTATAAATACCACATATTCATAACCGTTAGTGCCTTGAAAGTAAAATTATTGAAAAGAACATTTAAAAGTGCATAGTACTGGCCTCCCTGCAAAAAGAGAAATTTTGGAAGTTAAAAATAGGAAATATATCAGGACCTGAATTTTTTAAGCATGTGTATTTTTTGAAACTTAAAATGTGAATAAGTGAACTTCCCTTATCCCAAAACTTTTGCAAACTGGATTTCTAAGTTAGGTTTTGCATTTTTTTTTTTAAAAATTAAGTTCTGAAAATTTTAAAATTCAGCTATGCAAAATAATATTATTCACTAAACAACTTTATGAAACTTTTATCTAGTGCATTCTGCTCATACAGTAATTTTATTTACTAATTTTATTGACATTATATATATAATTGTATAAAAAAAAATTGAAATTTATTTATTTCAGAACAAAAAGAAATCACTGATTTTTCTTTTTTTTAAAATGCTAAGACGTTTCTTCTATTGTGCCAAATGTTTTGATATTTTTTCTAGCTATGACTACTAATATGTATAGCAAAAATTAGTATGCGTTTTTGAATCAGAGATAGATAATTTTAAAAAAATAATAAATGAATTTGAATTTACGCATTTTTAAAACAATGCTTAGTAATCATTCATAAAAGAATTGTTTTACGAATTTCAATCATGTTATTCCCAACCTTCTACCAGCTTTTGTTGTACTTAGTCTGACGAATTTTTAAATACAATTTCATATGTGCATGCCAATTACTGTAGGAGGAATTCTACAGTACGTCAATTTTTGTAGGCAGTTTAAAAACATCTTATAATTGTTTCTTGAACAAAAAAAAATAATTGGTTGCTTTTGGGATATTTTGAATGAATATTCTATTTTACATATTACATACATTTATTTTAAAAGAAAAGAATCATAAAAAAATGAAATCAAAGATTTTTATTTTAATCGTACTGTGTGCCTTTAAATAGCTTTTTTTATCCTCAAATTTTAGGAACTCCCAGATTTGGTGATAATTTAATTCCTTTATCCATATGAAATTCATAGATTTTAAGATAAAATAGACATTTTTTTCCAACATAAAGTCTTTTCTGAACGCATGATTGATTGAATGATTTATTGAATATAAAGCAACAAAATGACTGTTTTCCTTCAGAACACATTTTCTTAGAATACGATGCAATATTTTATCATACGTAAATTTTGAGGGTAAGTTTATCAACTTTTAAATTTAACTGGTTGTTCTTTTTCTATTATTCGGGTGAACCAGCGGTAGTGGTTTCAGATATGTTCTCATTGGGAAAACAAATTATTTTTTTCATATTTTATAGATCTACTTTACAAATCTCTTTCTTTAAATTCTACATTAATGGCTTAAAAGAAGACACTTCTTGAATCACATTATATTCAATAATAAAACATAAAATAAAAATTATAAATTTAACTGTATTATGTAGTATCCGTGTTATATGTCATTTGTAGCGATGTTGGCGTGTGGCGTTGTTCCGTCGAGTTGGGGATTCGAGTGCAGATGCCACTAAAGACCCGAGTGTAAGGGGGCCAGAGGAGTACCCAGAAAAAAAAATTAGGGGTGCATATCGTCAGTATCAGGATAGAAATAATTTCATATTTTAAAATTATAGCTTGGTAATTAGTAAATAGTACGCTATATCAATCTCATTTATCCTATTTAAAACTGTTTAAGTATTAATACAATTTTATAAAGTTATAACAATTTAAAAAGTAAAGATAATTTCAGAAAAATGATTTAGATACCATGAGAATGGAATTAGTATTTTTTTTTTGGGGGGGGAGTGTGTATTTTCTTAGGGAGGCACCCCCCTTCCAGTTTCCTTCTCTAGAAACACTGAAGCAAAGGCATTCTTTTTTTAGAGACAGAATTTTTTTTTATTCTTTTTTTGGGAATAAGTTCAGTTAAAATCTTTTTTCCCCTTCGTGATGAAAACAAAATTTGAGCACGAGTAGGGAAACAGTTATTGTCTTAAAAATTTAGAGTATCTATAATAGTATGATAAAAGAATTATTCTAAAATATTTAAATTTCGAAAAAAAAATCTTCGGAGGGGGTGCATATGTCCCTTTGCACCCTCTCTGGGTACGCCACTGAGTGAGATTGATGCCTTTTAAATGTATCGAGGCTTGAAATAACCTTGTTGGTTATAAGATTCGTTAGGTGGAGAATAGATAAGCGGAGAATCCTTGTTTTCATGAAGGCCAGGTGTGGAAGTCTTGAAAGTGGTATTCCAGGTCTATTGTCGCTCTCGTCTCTTGACCGAGGTTCAAAATTATATCACCAAGAGCCCAATTGTTGCTTTTTAGTGCGGCATTCATTCAATCAGCTTACCTGATGCATTCGTGGCGGCCATCGTGGAATCGTTTGCAAACTTCTCCCCTTGCCATAGGGTGGCTAGTTAGAACAACCTATTCTTTAGTGGCAATCTATTTCTGCTTCAACAGATAGGCAATTTGAAAAATCATACAGTTGATAGTTATACCCATGCTCCCATCAGTAAAGATAGTGGAAGAGAAAAAGGTATTTTTGCCTTGCTCTCTCTCTCTCTTTCTCCCTTTCTCATTCAATTACTGTCCTACGCCAACTATCCAACTTCCTTCCTAGTTTTGTTCGGATTTTATTCTCTCTGTCGACATCTGGGACCTGCTGAATTCATGTGGATGAGTTGCAAACATCACGAATTAGAGCAGATTTGCTGTACTCTCAACACAACTAACCAGAGTTCTCTAAGGCCGTTAACTTGATCTTGCTAGCTACTGATGTTTCCGAAGTTACTCGACAGTTGTTCTTTGTCACGGTGTCCATTACTAACTTGATAACCATCTATAACGAACTGTGTCACTTTATTTATTCATTAGCTAATAATTTTGTATATATTTAAAATAACTTAATTTTTGATATTTTTCCTGTTTGAACGAATGGTATTTTTATTCATAATACTATATTAAATAACAAATAAATGTTGATGTTTTAAAGTATTAAATTGTCCTGGATCATTTCCAACCACCAATTTGAGTCATTTGAATTGAGTATATGCTTGCGCATATCTTATAGCAACTTAACAGTTATTCAAAGAGAAACGTTAATTATTTTTAAAAAAATATTCTATAGATTTTTCTTTGCTAAATCAAGTTTAAAATTTTAAATAAAAATCCTTGTTTATAATTTATAGCTTTAAAATTGTATTTTGTTTATTATTAATGGTATTTTTACCAAAGTCTCATAAAGTTTGCAAATTTTCCATTACTCGTTTTCCTGCAGGAGGAATAATAGCTTATGTTGCTGTATATCCCATTAAATGAATAAATTGTTGCAGCCAATGGATGGGGGATGGAATTTCTTTTTTTTTTTTTTTAATTTAAAGTGTACCTAGCGATATGGAGAAATGATATGCTTATTCTTTCTAAATTAATGCTAATATGGTTCCTTCTAAATTATTTTACAAACTTGTTGTTAAGTAGTAGTTTTTTGCATTTAATTATCATATAAGGGTTTGTTGTAGAAACTGCGTCTTTATAATTTTATTTGAGGAAATGAAATTTTAGTTCCTATACATTAATTAGTAAGCAACATAAATAATTGTGATTTATAGCAAACTCATTTTCTTTGTAAAACCACAAAAAAGTTTATTTCAGATTTCTTTCATTACGCTGTATATGTTAAAATTAAATTTAAACGTTTTATATAAATTACTCACTTAAATCCCTTCATTTTATGCCATAACGATTGCATTCATATTTATGAAAAAATAAGTTACAATAAAATTATTGATTATTACTTATTTTGATTATGTTGTCTAGATCCTTACTAATACTAATATTCTCTCTCAAATGTTTTTAAAAATGAAGCTGGTTTTTATTTTATTATTTCTTTTCTTTTCTTTTTTTTTTTTTTTTTTTGCAATACTGTTGTCCTGCAATAATTTTTTCACATTTTTTGAGTGAGTGAGACATAATTTTACTTGCAAGTAAAGAAACCTTTTCAGTTTATAAATACATCAGTTGCAATAAAACTTGATTTTGCCATAATTAATTTTAAGTAACTTAGTACCCTAAATATTTTACTACAGTTTTTTAACATTTTAATACGAAACAGTGAACGGAGAATTTATTTACCAATATCTTATTCTCTCGTCTACAAAATGTGATAATAGGTATTTCAATTTATCCAGAGTTATCTTATTAAAAGTAGAGATATTGTTGCTTAGTAACAGTTAGTACCTTGATAAGACAGCAAATAAGTAAATTTACTTTCCCCCCCTATTTTAAAACATTCTTATCTGTTAAGACCTTTTAAAATTTTTAATTCTAAATTGAAAAATAGGAGTGGGGAATGTGTAAAAAAATATTCAACTTAAAAAATACAATTGTTTTAATCGTTTAAAAGAAAATATTTTCCATCATGCTGAAAACAAAAAAATTTTTTTTATAAGATCAGTAATCAGTATTATAATTAAAATTCTGAAATAAATATCCCTGATAAATGCTAAGTTCCAAAGTATAAAAGGAAAATAGCATTAAGAAAGATGAGATTTGAATATATTATTTTAAATAAAATACTTATGTTTGTGGATTTAAAAGATTTTCTTCGATATGTTTATGAGATTACGCTCAAACATGAAATGTTATCCTTATAATTATCGATGTAGAACTTTAATTATTCAAACTGTACTACTATATTATAATCAAATGAATGATCAACTTTAAATAAAAATATTACAGTAATAAAATTCATGAAAAACAATTTCAATACCTTCATTTGTTATATATAGAATATAAAACTTCGTAATATTTTCACAACAAAAAACATTTATCTTAAAGTGTATTCAATTTAATAATTTATCTTTAGCTTTAATTTTAACACTTGAAAAGAGAGAATATTACTGCATACTTCATTATTTTATCCCTCGATCAATTCTAATATTTAATTGAATTATTTCATAATTGTTTTTAAATTTTAGCATCTTTAGCGTCAAATATGATCTTAGCATTGCATGTAACAATACTGTTTTTTATTTCTTTCTATTATTATTAAGATATATATCATTAAAATACTGAAACGTTTCGCAAAGTGTGAGTTTTATTACTTTTATATAAAAAAAACCAATATTTACGAAAAGGAGAAATGACATCACATATAAAACCCTACGCTTAATTTAATTTAAGAAAAATAGTAATTTTGCAGATAGGAAAGTTCTTCAATCATCACAGAACAACCATTCAAAAGTTCAGGTTATTCCAATTCAGCTGTGAATTTACCAAAAGATTAAACATGTTAACCTCATTGTTTTCCTCCTTTTTTTTTCTCTGTACTACAACAACATTTTAATACTAAAATCGTTACCTTGTTATTTTCAGACCGCATTTATGTTTTAACGCATGGTTTGTTAAGTGGCCATTTTTTTTTCTTAAAACGAAACCAATCAATTTGAATGAGGTACTATCATATAATATGCTTCAAAAAGAAGGGATAAATTTGTTGTTTTAAACATTATAACGATGAAAGTTTTGAGTGGTTTTCAAAAGCAAGAGGCCATTTTCGTCGGTATTAATAATTAATAGCGAAAAGCCAAGGAAGAGCATTTTATATTCTTTTTTCTCCTTATTTTTAACTAAATATTATAGCTCAGGTAAATTTGTGATTTTTTTTTTATGATAGCTACTGAAGTCGTGTAATTTTCATTATTATTCTAAAGAAATCTTATCAAAGAATATTATCAGTAAAATTATTTTAATAAGAAAATGATGGAATTAAAAATGACATTTTTCTTGTAAAAAGATTCTCTCTCTTTTTTTCCCCTTTCATTTAATGCTACGGCATTATTTAAATTAAATTATTTTTCAAATATTTAAAAATTAATCTTAAGTTCCGTAAATTTTAACATTTATCTTCAAGCAGCTGATACAAAGTATAAGGCATGCTTAAAAATGTTATAGTAGAATTATTTTAATTGATGGATTGTTTATTTATCGTCTGACTCAAAAACTATGAACGGCATGTATCTTTATTTTCAGCCACGGTTAACTGAACTGAAACCTTACTATCCTAATTTCCACACTATGTTGAGAACGTAGAGCCCCGACGGATTTAATGTGTGCCAGTCCCTTCACACAATGGAAATTTAGTGGAATCGGGAAGAATTATTTTTCCATGGAATATATTTTTGTTTAATTCAGCCAAACTTGAGACCTGTGTAACAAATATTAACGTTCATAATTAATAGATATAAAAGTTTATAAATGGAAGAATATTTAAATGTTTTGTTAATATTTAATATTTTAATGTTTTTCCCACATTAAGTACGGTTCGTGTAAATAATTGTGTTTTAGGGTGGCATATCATTTTATACGTGCTACTGTTTAATCTTGCTAATACACCTAAAATAAAGCATTTTTACTGTTTGTTATAGAATGTGATTCTTTAATTAAGAAGAACTGAGAAGCAACACTGGAGGTATTGGCGACGGACCGCATATTTTTGAATCTTAATCAAGTGATGAGGGTGACACCTGAGTTGGCCTGTCTCTCTATAAACGTCCACAACACGCCACGGGAAAACTTGGGACCTCGATTTAATATTCAGGAACGCTACATGTCTGATCTTAAGTGGCATTAGGGCTGTCACCTAAGGCTCGACAAAAACAACCACAGCCGTAAGACCATGATCATGACTACTAGGATATTGTTGTAACTTTGTTTATAGAAAACCGTATAGATAAACTGAATGGTAAGCCAGTGTTCGCGTAGCTAAATATAATTCAATGCTATAGATTAAAAGATATTGTAAAACTCTTATATGTCACTAAGTTTTAGAAAGTAAAAAAAAATAATGATTATAATTTTATCTCTTGTATTAAACGCGTTATGTATCTGTTAGATGATTTGAGTTTTATTACCTTAAGTTGAATTTTATGGTTATAACATATTATTACGAACGTGAGTTGATGTTTCCCTGCAACGCCTCTCTTTAGATTCTTTGGATCTCTCGCCTCCCTATAGATTTACAGAGATGTCACCAGTCAGCAAAATAGAGTTTAAGCAATTGCCCCTTCACTTTGGCGACGGATTTGGCAACCATATGGTGACTTGGTGTGAAGCTTGGCTACTTTGGCAACAAATTGAAAGATCTCGAAGGTGCATGAATCTAGACGAAATATCTACAGGGAAGAAAATTACGGACTTTTCATGGATTTTTTTATGTGACGTCTCGCCTGGACGAAAAGGAACAATACGCCAAGAGCGACAGTCAAGATTAGTCAGTCTGAGGAGGAATCGGTCTGTGTTCGGAATCAGTTGTCTATGGAGTCTGCTTTGTAGACCGATCGGGGAATCGTAGCCGAGTGAATCTGCTGGAGATTCTGCCTGAATCTAGCGGAACTGTTACGGAGAGTCTGTCTTCAGAGACTCTGTTAAGGAGATCGATCAAAGTGGAAGATCGAAGTGTTGAAGTGGATCGTACCAGGTGATTTTGCGTAGAAGCAACGTGTGTCTACTGGGAATCGTTGGAGCCTGCCCTAGAAGTGCTGAATATTACGTCCGCAGTGAGGAGCGATACGTTGATGAACGGATCGTTGTCGAAATATTTGTGACTGTCTGTAAGAGTGTACTTTGTGCTTGTTTTTATGTCATAGTGTATTTATGAACTGTTATTACCAAAGTTGTGCTACCCATGTGTTCTCCTGAAGAATTACGAATAAATCGTCTTTTATCGTTATCCTCCGTGTTGGTATTGATTTTCACTCCTACGCACATTCACGCACGTAAAATAATTTTCGTAACAATATATATATATATATATATATATATATATATATATATATATATATATATATATATATATATATATATAGCGTAATAATAACAATAATAATAACCATAATAATAACAACTCAACTTTAATAAATAATAATGGCCAATAGCCAACCAACCAGCAGCAATATAATAATAATAGCCAGCGTAATATGTATAACCAGCAACAATAGCCAACCAGCCAATAATAATAATATGTAATAACAATAATAACCTGTGTATTGTATGTGTAATATGTAATAATAATAATAATAATAATAACAATAATAAACCAATAATGTATGCAATAATAATAACCACTGTATGTAATAATAACCAACCAATATAATAATAACCATCAATAATAATAATAACTTTCAATAACATATGGCAATGTGTAGCCAGCTAATAATAATAATAATAATAGCAATAATAGCCAATAGCCAATAGCCAACCAATAATAATAATAATAACCAACCATGTAACTTCAGCAATAATAATATGTATGGCATGTATGTAATAATAGCCAATAATATTAATAGCAATAATATTAATATAATATATATGTTGTTGCGAGGTGTTTGCGTTGGCGAATTAGTCATAAGGAGTGAAGAAAAATCAATATAACACCGGAAGATAAAGGTTTGGACTGATAAATGATGTCTTCGGGAAGAGGTACGTAATTGCTTTGCTTTTATTAATAACAGTTCATCAGAAGCACTGAACATCAGGCTGGCACAAAGTACGCTCTTTGGTTGAGTCCGCAAGAAGCTGTTTCGTTGACGATCAGTTCAAATCGACTTCAGTAAAACTCACTACTTGCGGAGAGCACGTATTCGGCGCTTCTGGGCATTCAACGTTCCCGATGAACGCGCACGCCTTTCTGCAAAAATCGCGGTGTTCGCTTCATGCTTCGTCTTCCTTGTTCACTGGCTGGAGTGTCTGGCGTTTGGTTGTCGCCAATTCGGGCGGAATCTTCCGGCGAAAATTCGCCTGGGCTGCGTCGTCTGGCGAAACCATGAGCAACTGATTCCGCAGACGTTCTCGACTGGTGGCTGTCATAAACTAACGGCGTGTTGTTCAGTCGGAGCGGCGGCTCCGTAGAAAAGTCGTGATTTTCTTTCCTCGTCACCAGACCGTCGCCTTCATCTTTCCATTGTTGCCAAAAGCGCCGAGAATAACCGTATGTGATTTGGCAAATCGAAACTCATCAAAAATGAGAACGCTTGAAGCTTTCTGTTTTGCTGGGCTGTGTTCATCTCTCGCAACTAATCCTTTCAGGGGAGGCGAGAAGTCTAAAGAGGAAGGTGGTTGCGGGCAATCGACTCACGTTCAAAACAATAATATGTTGTAAACCATAATTCGACTTGAAACTCAGAATATCTGGCTGGTACATGGCGCGTTTGTCTGAGAGATAAGGTATAATCGTTAATTTTTACTTTCTGAAAAACGGTGACATCAAGTTTTTACCAATATCTTTAATGTTGCAGCTGCATGACATTGCCGCAAACTTTTAATGCATGTCG